>JAKSZT010054321.1:306480-385018 GCA_026826555.1 Tolypeutes matacus
AAGTTGGTTCTCTTCTGAGAGTTTGTACTTTTCTAAGTGCAAGTATGGGCAAGGAGAGCATTTGTTATTGAGGAGGAAAGAGAGGCTGTTTAAAGGGTTTAGCAGAGAGGAGAGGCTTGAGTAGTCATCTTTGAGAACTGGAAAATTAATGAATTGAGCAGATATTTTAGAATTTTAGGGTAGAACCTCCTTGTGACTGAATTTATGAACTTAATGTAAGCATGTATGCCAAATAATCATGAAGTATACTTAACAGATAAAGTAATAAGCATTCACTAGATTAACTAAAATTTTGTCTACAGTAATGACAACAAAAATGACAACAACAACTATTTAAACTCCTACTTCAGCCTTATCATAACACCTGGGAGTGAAATATATCATATTCATCAATATTTATCCAATGCCTATAATTGGAAGCATATAATGGATTTTCAAAAGTTATTTATTTAAATGATTGGTTTATTTGGGCAATTAACTATAGTACAAATAGTGTTATTATCATTATGGTGTTTTCTGTATTATGTGTCATGATTTGGCATCTAAGATTAGAAGTTAAAGACACCCCTACACCTAAAAGATCTTGTCTCCCCTCTGGGCTTTGTGATGGTTACTCTAGCGATAAGCTGAGTTCCAATTTCCTCTGGAAAAATGCCCTTCCTTCAGTCCAAAAGTGGAATCAGTGAGATTTTTCTCTTTTCCTATAGCTTTCACTAAAATGCGCTGTCACTAACTTTGTGTATGCCTCATAAGTGATTATTATCCTCCTAAACTGATTGGTTTTCATAAGTTTGTTTTTTCCACTTGCCTATTTAATTGATGTATATTTCAACCTCCACACCCCAAACGCAGAGGCAATTCAGAGGAGTGTTATAAATGTTTTCCTGGGCATGCCATCTAAGGACTCTGTGCTACAGTATTCTTTCTTGCTAAGAGGAAATGCAAAATCAAGAAAGGAGAAAGTCTTCTTAGAGGAGAGATTTCCTGAGTCAATAACTGTAACTCAATTCTATTACTCCTTGAGAAAAAGGGTGCCCTGACCCTTTAAAATTCCCCTTTGTATCCTCCATATACAACTCTCACCAGACTTTCTCTTGATAGATTAAATAGCTTACACCTCAGGTATTGATAAATCATTGGTGATTATATCTAAGACTTGTAGACTTTCCCCTTTTTATTCCTTGGCTTCCTGATGTGTCTGCAGGGAGAAGAAATCCAGAAAGCTATACAAATCTGTTATTTTCTGATTCCATCTAGACTTTGGTAGGAATTGCTATGGCAATGCTTTAATGTCATCTTTCTGCCACCTTGTGGTTAATTCATGATTATGTTCTATCTTCCTTGATGCATTCCTTAAAAGAGTGTTAGTAGGGGAACAAAATAAAATAAAATGTTAACAAAAAAAAAATTTATTATGGGTAACTTTGAAAGTACAATGGTGATTTCCTTTTTCTTTTTGCCATTAAGTACTTTCAGCATTGAACAAACATTTATTGTTATCTCATAACTATCAGAAACAGCGTGTTGCTGTATATAATATCACGGATAAGTTGGGGTTCAACACTTGCTCCTCTGCTTATGTAATGTGCTAGTCACTTAACCTCTTTGTGCCTCAATTTCTTCCTTCATGTAGGTATTCAATGTGATCATATAAGTAGAACTCTTTTCTGGTTGGTTAGTTTTCTGATAATTATTCTCAGCACCATTGTCAGTATTATTAGCTCTATCACCCAGAACATTTCAATTAAGTGCTCACTGATGAAATTCAGAACATAAATATTTCCTATGAGAGAGGGGTAGTTCACCAATCACAGTGTGTCTGGCTTCCAGTACAATTTGGGACAACATAATATCTACATCATTACATATAGAGGAAGATTAGTGAAACACTTATGCCCTTAGCTGGTTTGGGTGAAAGCCCTTGGGTGTTAACTATTATAAAATCATAACTATTCTATATGCCATAGTTTTCATTGACAGGTACTGTGCTTTACATGGTATATCTTACTTTTACTTTACAAACACTACAGAGGCAATCAGAAAAAATACAATGAATCAAATACAAACACAATGAGTTGGTTTGTTGCTAACAGATAATTTGCCTAGATGTTTTCTTTCTTATATTTCTCAGATAAATTTTGTAATTATCGAATAACATAAGAATATTAATATTATCTTAAATATCTTTCTTAGGCATTGTCCACCTTTTTATTTTTTCACACTAAATGAAAAAAGTTAACCAAATTATCACCATGTAGGGGAAAGAATTCCTTGTTTGGTCACATTTCTTTGCAACTATTTTCTGTAAGATTTTCCTTGAATGTTTAATGTGCTCTTTTTTCCAGGTTACTGTTGTAAGAAGTATATTTAACATTGCCATTGGAAGCAATGTTCTGGCCTTGGATTCCAAAATCCTCGATTTCTGGAGATAGGTCAAGATCAAGTTTCACCAGTTAATGCCCATCTGACACCTGATTCCCTAAGACAGACATGCAAAGACATTTTCAAAGTGACTACACAGATTCCTTGTGACCAAGGCTTAGTTTAAAGGGATTAAAAGAAGCTAACTGACCTTAAAACTTAAGGACAGTGGCAACATCAGTGTTGCAAGAGTGACTCATAAGTGGTTTTTAATCTCTTTTTGTACTGTAGGCAATGATATAATGCATAGAAGTGCCAGCCAAAAATCTATAGCGTTTAAATGATCATCACAAAACAAACAGACATGAAACTACTTGTGTAACAGCCACCCACAGTAAGAAATAAAACATTGTCAGCACTGCTGTGCTGTCTTGTGGCTCTTCTCAATCACCACACACTGTCTAACTCAAAAATAATCCTTACTCTGAACCTCGTAACTTTTATTTTGAACTAATTTTAGACATACAAGAAAGTTATAAAATTATTTATTACATGTATCCCCCCCCAAATCCCCTGATATTAGCCTTTTTTATATTCACAATATAATTATCAGAATGAAGAAATCAACATTCCACATGGTCTTTTTCTGTTTCAAAATTATATCCAGGTTCCCCAACCTACCATTAGCTATTATTTCTCCTTAATTTCTTCCAGTCTGTAACATTTCCTAAGTCAGACCTGACTCCTTTGAAGGGTACCCATTTGTTGTTTTTACCAAATGAATTTGATGATAATAATTTCACTGGTTTTTGTATTGCATTACTAAAGTAAATATATATCCCTACATATTATAGCTAAATTTTTACTGTTTGTTAAAAACGATATTAAAATTATGCAGTTTCTACTTCGTAGTATTTATCTAGAATTTTGAGAGGACATTGATTTTTGCAATGAGAGTAACACATACACATACATACATACAACAAATACTACAAAAGGGAATCTATCAACAGTCCAAAATATAAGTACTACTATTAGTAATAGTGAAAGTGACCCCTAAACTCAAAAGTAGGCAATATAAGTAAAGCCAGTCTTGTAACATTATCACAAATGATGCTATCTCAAATATCAGATGTCATATCTCTCAAGACAAATAGAAAAAAGATTAAAGTTTAGAAAAAAAAAACACTAAAACACAAATTTCTTTTCTGTCTCTTGATCACAACCAAAAGACCTCGAGTGTTCCCCCCATTAAGAAGTATAAGACTGACCATGAAATGTAGTTTGGTGAACCCAGTCCCAGTATCAAACAGCAGAAAAAGCAGGGGTAGGTTTCAAATTGAAATGCTGTAGTTAAATTAATGCCAAAAATTTCACTGATAACAATTATGTTCCCTTCCATTCTTAAGGCTACACATACATCTCCTCACATTATTGCAATAAAGTTTATTACTATAAAGTTTTGTTAAAAGTTATACTCATGTTTGCATTATTAAGATGTTATAAATTTTTTCAAACTTTATTTCAAGTTCAAAAATTAAAATAACAGCAAAAGACAACTCAAGAAGTTATGGAACCATTACTCTTTTTTATTTTTTATTTTTTAAAAGATACTTAGATTACATAAATGTTACACAAAAAATATACGGATTTCCATATGCTCCATTCCCCACACCTCCCACACCCTGTCACATAAATATCTTTCATTAGTGTGGTACATTCATTGTAATTGATAAATGCATCCTGAGGCTTTGCCATTAAGCATGGACAATAGTTCACATTGTAGTCTACACTCTCTCCCACGCAGTTCTACATGTTATGTGATGATATAAAATGGCCACTGTCACTGCAACATCACTCAGGATGATTCCCAAGTCCCGAAAAAGCCCCCGTATTAGAACTGTTTTCCCTTCTCCCTGCCCCCAGAGCCTCCACTGGTCACTGGCTCCACATCAATGTCATAATTTCTTCCATTGCTAGAATCACAATGTGTCTATAGTAGAATACCAGTAAGACCACTCTAGTCCATAACTCTTCCCCCAATCCCGAGGATTCTGGGATGGCGACATCCACTCTTCCCCCAATTGATTGTGGAAGATGGATGGAACTATCCTGCCTACAGTTGCAAAATCTCTCTGTTCCCTGGGATGGCCATCATCATCTCCCTACCAGTTGTCCTAGGTGAGTCCAATGAGCTGTAGAGTAGGTTTTGCAACTTGCTGAGGTTCTGGGCCCAGCTGCCACATGGACAGCCCAAAGACTCGAGTCTCTGGATGTACATCTACAAACTCCAGCACCAAGTATAGTTTTAAATAGAAGGGAGAGATGAGCCATGTGCAAGGAAGACATAACTGAGTCCAAATTTGTCAGTCTCAGTAGCACAAACTCCAAAGTAGGGCCCACTGGCAAGGCATGAAACTCTGGAGCTATCCACCCTTACCATAGGACCTGCGTGTCTCCAGAGCCATCAGGAGTCACACTATTGGGGTAGCATTGACTTTGGCAGTCTATGAGATCATGTTGAGATGTGCTTAAGTGATACCTCTGGGTTGATCTCCCTACTCTGAAGTCTCTTAGCCATATAAACTCATTTGTCTTTAACTTTCCCCCCTTTTATTTGAGGTCTTTTTCCAGTTGGATTGCTAGTTGGTGCTTGGTAGCAATCCCTCAGTGCCAGGGAGTCTCATCCCCGTGGGTTATGTCCCATGCTGGAGGGAAGGTAATTCATTCATTTGCTGAGTTTGACTTAGAGAGAGGCCATATTTGAGTAACAAAGAGGCTCTCAGGAGGTAACTCTTAGGTACCCCATAACAAGAGGCTAAGATTCAATTTCAAAAGCAAAGGCTCATAAGCCTAGTCATCAATATCAAGGGCCCATCAGTGGATCATCCTCCTTCACCAGTCACTGCCCCTGCACTTGGGGCACTGTTGCTGCTCCCTTAGAGAATGTTGCAGAGCTCTCAAGGATGGGAATTCAGTATTCTCTTGGTTATTGTGTGAGTTATCACCCACTGTGACAATGCCCCATGAACATTTGAACATTGTTATATATCTTATATTTATGCTCATGTGAACCTCCTCCCATGTATCCCCCATCATAGACACCCCACACCAATGATCCTCCCCCACCCCTGTTGTAACCTTTCTGTGATACAAAGCTTCTTCAAAAATGAAGCCATTAAAATGACCAAATACAATTAATAGAAAAATGAAACAATATGATGTTTAAAAATAAGAAATAAAATAAATAAAAATATTTAAAGAACTAAAAATAAACTAAAATTAAAAGATTGAGATATTAAAAAACTAACTAAAATTATTTTTTTAAAAGTTTTTTGACATTTTATCTTTCATCACCACAATATCTGGTGTCCTCTCTGTACCGTGGCACCTTCCTCCGCTCATTCCCTAGTGTCTCACTATTTTTCATTTTGTTTTCAAAGAAGTTTTAGGTCACAGCAAAGTCACACATAGAATACTGGAAACTCTCAAATATCCAAAAACATCCCCCTTTCCTCCCCCCCATATTAATACCTTTTTATATGTGGATGGTACCTTTGTTATAACTGATATACAAATAGTGAAACATACCTACTAAACATGGTCGATGGTTTACATTATGGTTTTTATTTTAGACCGTATACTTTTATAAACTTTGATGATATATACCACGACCTGTGTCCATCATTGTAATATCATGTAGAACACCTCCACTGACCATTAAATACCCCCTGTTCAATCTATTCTTTTCCTCCCTGACTTCCCCTTGGGGCCCATGGTGGCCCCCTCGCTTCAGTCCTTGGATGACAATATTCATAGTTACATGCAACAACACTGAGGTATTGTCACACTGGTTTGTCCTCCCTTATTAGGAACTGCCCATGCTCTCGAGAGAGTACCATATGTCTATTTGTGACCAAATTGGTCCTCCCAAGGATGGGAGTCCAACTACTTCCTGCTCATTATATGGGTCTCCACCCTCTGATAGAACACATTATGACAGAATGATCACTCACATACTCCCTAGAAGCCTGCTCCAGTGCGCCCTGTACTGAATGCCCTCCTCATCCAACACCCTAAACCCGTAACCCTTCCTTGTCATATTGCTGTAAGAGCAATCCCAACTTTGAACTTTCAACCACATACCCACAAATCCCCAAGGTTCACCTGTTCCCTCTCCCAACTCTACCCTCACTTCCCTGGACCTTCCAACCTTCACTTCCCACTCTACCCACCTGTCAAACCTGAACCACCCATTCCAATAATATCATATCCTCTTGTCATAGCCTTTAAATACTCAACTACACACTTTCAACTAACCATAGGTTATGTCCTATGTCTTCTCCCTTTCTATTTCTTGTAAACCTAACTTCCAGACAATATCTCTCTGAGTCTGCTCGGTTTGCTTAATTCATTTCAGTGAGGTCATATACTATTGATCCTTCAATGACTGGCTTGCTTCACTTAACATAAGGCCCGCAAGAATCATCCATGTTATCCCATGTGTTAGCACTTTATTCCTTTTTACAGCTAAGTAGTATTCCATTGTATGTATGTGCCACATTTAGTTTATCCATTCATCTGTTGATGGGCACCTGGGTTGATTCCATCTTTTGGCAATGGTGAATCATGCCACTATGAACATCAGTGTGCATATATCTGTTCATGTCTTTGCTTTAAATTCTTCTGGGTGTATACCCAGCATTGGAATTGCTGGATTATATCGAAGTTCTACAGTTAGTTTTTTGAGGAACCGCCAAACTATCCTCCACAATGGCTGGAACATTCTACATTCCCACCAGTAGTGGATGAAGGCTCCCATTTCTCCACATCCTCTCCAGACATTTCCATGGCTATGAAGTCTAAACATCATTCAGATGTCTACCCTACCTAAATAAATCTACGGATTTAATGCAATCCCAATAAATTCAATACAGCATTTTTTAATGAATTGGAAAACTAACTACAAATCTTATTTGAAACAGTAAGAAGCCCTGAATAGCTAAAAAACATATCAAAAAAGAAAAATGAAATTGGAGGTATCAAACTACCTGACTTTAAAACATACTGTAAAGCCACAGTGGTCAAAAGTGCATGATATTGGCACAAGGATAGACATACTGACTATGGAACCAAATTGAGAGTTCTGATATAGATCTTTGCATATACACTCATCTGATATTCAACAAGGCTACTAAGCCCACTCATTTGGGAGAGAATGGCCTCTTCAAAAAATGGTGCTTTGAGAACTGGATATCCATATCCAAAAGAATGAGAGAGGAACACTATCTCACACCTTATACAAAAATCAATTCAAGATGGATCAAAGATCTAAATTTAAGAACCAAGACCATAAAGACCTTGGAAGATAATGTAGGGAAGCATCTACATTAATATAATTAATACATTAATGCATTAATACAATGTAATAGGGAATGGTTTCATAAACTTCATACCCAAAGGATGAACAGCGAAAGAGAAATTAGATAAATGGGATCTCCTCAAAATTAGAAACTTCTGCACCTCAAAGGACATTATCAAGAAATTAAAAAGGCAGCCTACCCAATAGGATAAAATATTTTGGCAATCATATATCTGATAGGAGCCTAATATCTTGCATATATAAAGAAATCCTACACCCCCAAATAAAAAGACAAACAACCCATTTAAAAAATGGGCAAGCGAACTGAAAAGACACTTCTCTGAGGAAGAAATACAAATTGCTAAAAAGCACATGAAAAAATTCTCAACATCACTAGCTATTAGGGAAATGCAAATCAAAACTACAATGAGATACCATCTTACACCCATTAGAATGGAGGCTATTAAAAAAAGAAAAATTACTCTTAATGAGCTCTATCCAGACACTTTCAACTCATCTAATTCCAACAACAAACTTAATTTTCCTCGAATGTAAAACATACATACATGAACACAGATTAGTTAAATGACCTAGTCAAGGTCTCCTTATTATTGAAGAAAACAAAGACTAAAACATGCTTAATTATATTAATATCTCAGAAAACCAAAGCCATAATTTTTACCTTTAGTATTAACATAGTTCCTTCTTTGCTTTTGTTTTAAACACATTATTCTATTATTGTCAACTAAGGTCTATAAATTGCTTTAGTTATATTTTTCCCATGTACCACCACATTCTTTACACCTTGTAGTAGAACACTTCTGTATGTATCTTATTAACCATAATCCTCATCTCCAACCAAAATCGCTGTTATATATTCCCTGTATCATCCTACAGCAGCCCTCCAACATACATTAACCTCCTTAGACTACTAGTATCAAACACAATCCCATCCATAAATCAATAGTGTTTGCCACAAAGGGAAAAAGGTATTGGGAAAGGCAGCTAGAGACCAGGCATCCAACTGGTCTGGAAGAGAAGGGAACCAGGGAGTGATCCAGTATGTTGTCAGGCAACAAGCTGGATCTCTGGGGGAACGGGTGTTGGGGGACAAGCAACATCATTGAAGGAAACTTAGATTGATGATTTTTTAACCTATTTTTATTTTTTTTACTGTTTAATCCTTATTTTTTTCCTCTACATCTGGGTACCTTACCTGTGGAGGGTACCCAGATGTAGAGATTGATTGAAGAGCATTGGCAGCATTATACAGATAGTGGATTGAGGGAGAGGTCTATATTTTCTGGTTTTTTTCTTTTTACTTTCTTTTTTTCTTCTCTTTTTTCTCCTCCTTTGCTTTATTTCTTTTCTTTGTTCCATTTTTCCCTCTTCTCTTTCTTTTTTTTATCCCACCTTCTCTTGTTTGGTCTTCATTTTCTTTCTTCCTTTCTTATCTTTCCAGGCATTTATTTTATTACTTTCCTGTTACTTTTTTTCTTCCACCTTTATTCTTCTTCCTTTTAATTTTTTTTAATGATTTTTCACTCATATTATTTGTTTTTCCTGTTTCTTTTATGGTTTCTTTTTCATGCTTTTAAAATTCTTTTTCTCTTCTTCTTTACTTTCTTACAAACAATATTTTTGGGGAAACATGGACAATTACAAGGATATAGAGTAAGGGAAACTAAGTATCAAACATGACCTTTAACAAATAATAAAATGAAATAAAACCATAGATTATAAAGAGAAAGTAACCAATGGAATAAGACTATTATGATAGTTACATCTTCATTATCCCCAGCAGATTTTTCTTGAGCCTATGGCTCTATCTATCTATCTATCTATCTATCTATCTATCTATCTATCTATCATCTATCAATATTCATTCATTTATTCATTTTATCATCTGTTAGGAAACAAAAGTAACATTGAGAAGACTGTAGAATCAAACTTATTCTTTCAATATGTTCAATCTTCTTCTCTTTCAATATGAAGACATAAAGATAGACTCTTGTATACCCTGTGACAATCACACAAGCAATTGTACATCATTGTGCATTTTCCTAAGCTTTTCTGTAACAATGATACCTGAGTATTTTTGTTTAAAAACAAAAAGTTACTTCATCCTCTTCTATGAGGAATATCCACTCTACTTCTTTTGAAAGGAGAAAGCTGAATTATCCTGGAATCAGAAATGGTTATCAGGATTTGAACATGCAATAATAAGCTTGATGAAAACATACAAATTTCCCACAAAGGATATTTCCTTAGCATATTGTAAATATTAGTGAAATCCACAAAGTATGAATTAGACTATATTGTCAGATCATAGAAATTTAAACAAGAAAACATATTGTACAAAAATATGTACAGATGCAATGAAAATTTTAAAGCACTTTAAAAATCTTTGTTATTTAAAAAAAAGGTAGTCCAATCTGGAAATACATGGACTTATAAGTTAAAAAATAATAGTAATAAATAAATCACACACTTACCAATGAAAAAGAGCCAAAGTTGTGATCAAGAAAACATCCATACCATTTAAGATGAATGAATAAAAATCAGGGAAAAGCATACAACTGAGAAAATCAAACAAAAATCAAAACAAGTACCGTTTAGCCAAGTATATAGTTTTGGGGTTTACTCATTGTTTAACTCCCAGATATGTAACAACTAATTTTTTTAATGCTTCATAAATATTTCTCAATTAAATGAAGGAAATAAAATTTTAAAATAATTTTTTCAGAATCTAATGAAGTTTTAAAAGTCCATAAACTACTTAACAAGAACAAAAATTTCCACATTAACTATATACCAAGAGAAAAATCTTACTCACCATGTTGATGGATGCATACACAAAGAATATGATCAAGGTATACTTTATAATATTTTGTTAATTGACAAAATAGGAGAAATCCAGCATTCCTTTAGTACATAAATTAATAAATAAAATAAAAATTTTATAAATTATTTAATTATATTTAGAAGTATGTAATTATTAATATGATTCAGTAAATTGAACTTTATTTATTCCTGAAGAGATAGGGAGATCTGCAAACAGCAAGATTAATTGAACATATAGGTTCAGAACAATCTAAGCAAATGATGACAAGGTGGGAGAGACTGGCTTGCTGTCCACTGAACTTCTACCTATTCTTCCCAGCCACTGAGCTCAACCTCATTTTCCAGGCTCCCTTGAACTTAGGTGTGCCCATGTGACTTTTTCTGAACAAAACAGATGTGACCAAAATCTCCCAAAAACTCTTTTCCATGTTCTTTTCCCTTCTGCCATCTATATGTAGAATGATCATATAAATTGTAAGTAAAGCAATGATGATAACAAAGCCAAATTATGTCAGGAGCTTGAGTGTCTGCATAGCAAGCAGAAGAGAGTCCCCTATCAATAGCATCACCTGATTCAGACTTTATGTGAGTTAGAAATGGTATTCTTCTGTGTTGGGGGCATTATATATTTTAGAATTTATTGTCAGAGCTCCTTTTTCTCTTGAATATAAATAAAATAAATATCTGATATTTTGATACATATATGTAAGAAAACTGGCGTTGAGTTATATACATTACTTTCTATTGATATTCCTTCCAGCAAAGGGTGGGAGGAATGAGGCACTGTGTGATATTTTCTTTAATGAATCATTTTATTCTCCAAAGCCTTGACTTTGCTAGAATACAACCAAGCTGGGATGGGAAAAGTTAACTTCAAACTTACCAGGTGATGATATCTTAGGGTCACTGAGATAACTAGCCTCTGATATTTACACCATTTATGAGAAGTGTTCAGACATTCACAGTCCTAGGTCTCCTCCTAATTCCTTCCCATAAACATTCTGGGGATTGTATATGCTCTAAAGTAGAGGGATAGAAGGTAATCTTAGAAAAACTAGTGTCCACTGTGTTCTCACTGGGGTCTCTGGCAGTGGTTTGATCTGGGCCCTGACATAACTTCTACTCAGATGTTGCATTTTCCATTTGGTATTTTGGATGTCATATATAACACAAAATATCCAGTCAAGAAATAGACAAATTTTATAAATGATTAATTCAAAATTTGACGAATGATATATAAACATATAAAAACATGCTAAATCATAATTAATGAGAGAAATGTACATCCAAACATATCATCTAAAAGGAAACAATAACATTGGTACATATTTCCAAAGTATAGCTAATAAATGTATGATTACATCAGGGATGAGGCAGAAAAGGGAGAGATTAATGAGAGCTTAAAAATGGGAAGGGGGCAGGAGATATAGCTCAAGTGGTTGAGCAACTGCTTCCCATGTACAAGATCCCAGGTTCAATCCCAGTACTTCCTAAAAAAAATGGTTAGGGTTAAGGAAAAACATCAAGCAATGGAGAGTCACTCAAATCCAGTAACAAGGGGAAGTTACCTCCAGGCTTTGGCCTGATGGATAACGAAAAGAGCAGCATTTCTAAGATTCAAAGAAGTTTTAACTGCAGGGAAGTGTGAACACTGGCAATATCTAGGGTCATAGTTTGATGTACTCTGTGCTGCCAGTGTCAGTATTGGAATGACATTGGTGAGGGAAGAAATACCCAGATCTCAGGCTACTCTTACCCTCCAATTGCCTGACAGGATCTCTCATTGGCCAAACCATGCAAAATACAAAAGGCCAAATTATCCTTACCTGAGTCACAGAACAGACATGATCTGGAATGGCAGACAGATTAGGCAATTGGGAGTAGAACAGAGACCATCCAACACAATCAGAATATGAGAATTGGTCCTCCGTCTTGGCTGATGGATTAATTGGCTTAGTTTTTAATAGTATGCAAATTGGCACTTTGCATAGAGTTTTCAAAAAAATATTTTTGTCATTAGCTAGTAATTCTGTTCTGGGAAAAAGTCTTGGACAGATAATCCCATATATGAAGAAAATTATATGAACAAGATATTTGTTTTTAATAATAATCATCAAGATTCATAATAGTCCCATGATCTTAATAACAGACTATTTAAAAATTGATAACAAATCCATCCTATGGAATATGACTCAGTCCCCATGTTCTGAATTGGTAAAATGCTCAAGATAGTGTACTAAATTAAAAAAAAACAAAAAACACTGCAGCTCAATATTTCATTTTCTTATTAAAAATTGTCATTTGCATTTTACAACTCCAGCGTCCTCCTAGTTTGAGCAGTAGGGGTTTACATTTTCAGAACTTTGAGACTAATGGATACAGAAAGCACTTATTTACTAAATAACAAAAGAGGGGTAAAAGGCTATATTAAAACTACATTTTGTGGATGTCAATGCATCTAATCTTGTTTATTAGGCCTCATTTCCTGTGCCATCCCTAGAAAAATGGTTTAGATTTTCTGTTTCGCCAAATGTTATACTTTGAATACATTGAAGAAATCATATGATTTATGAAAAATGTTGCAAACTTATAGATCTAAGCAATTGTGACTTTATACCTAAAGTTGAATAATGATTTCAAATTACAGTCCTCTAATTGCTTTTGAGGATAAAGTAATTGTGTTTCTTTGTTATGGTACAGACAAACAAACATCTTTGGAAGAATATGGTTCCAAAATCTAACAACTTATAATCTGTTCCCCATATCTAAGGTTTATCATTATAGACCAGTAAAATGAATAGTCATAAAAAAACACTTCTAAATTATTTCATATTTAAAAGTGTGTGCATATCTTATTCACTTGGTTAGATTGCCCTCAAATTATTGGAAACTAATTTTCCAACATCTTCACCTGAAACACATCATGATTTGGATTTTACAGTCATGAAAATATTGAAAGTATCAATGGGAAAAGGGAAATTTTATTTTGAAACCACCTAATTTTTCAAGCTTGTTGTAGCCAATTTGAAAATGATAGATATACAACCATATATGTGAATTTATTTAACAGATTTAACAAGGTTCCACTTAAACCCAAATATCTCTGTCGTTGTGGGGACTTTTCTCAACATTAGTCAGTTCACTATTGTCTCTTTCCTGGTCTCCTTGCTTCTAGCCTTTCACTTCTCCTATCTTTTACCACTAAAGTGATATTTCTAAAATGATAATGTAATAATTTCACTACTGGTTGTGAAACCCGGGTTCACAAAGGGGCAAGAAATGGGGCCATTGAAACAAGAAAGAACAAGCCACTGGAAGAGTCACCAGATTTTATTGTTCAAATCTTTGATATTTTGCTCTTGCTGTGCCTTTTCTCTGGCATCATATAACTGAACATACCCACCCCCCTGCCTCTACATCCCCAGCCTCCTATGCTTATCTGAGGATATCATGGAGTCAATTTCAACATTCAGCTCCAGGTACCTTGCTCAGCTGCTTTTTTGTTGTTCTTTTTGTTGGCAAATCACATTTCACAGAGAGAAGTGATACCCTATTATGAATGATAATTTTGTATATGATTATCAAAGAAATTTGTGTTCTTTATTGCACCTAATTGCGTATACAGTTATACCACAGTTCAAATGTTTTGGGGACAGTAATCATGACTTATGCAGATTTTAATCTCATTTAGCTATGATTTTTGGATTATAAAGTAGCATAAGAAATATTTGTTGAATAAATGAGGGGTTGAATATTTTGTGAAGTATCCTTTCTTCTTTGATTAATTAATCACAACTTCAAAGCCACCTTAGATGTCATCACATAGAAGAAACCTTCCCAAAATTATCCTTCCACACTGGGTAAATATTTTCCCGCATTCACTAATGCAGTCCTGGGTCCTATATCTACCACATGATACAAACAGTTTCAGACTATTCATACTCACTGGATGACTTCAAGGTTGGACCATGTGGAATAAGGTAGCAGTCCAAGAAGGAGTGCAGATAACTGAATTTTTTCAGTAATGAATAAGCGTATTGAAATGACCTTGCTTCCTAAGATATTAAGTTAGATACACTGCCACCATATAAAGAATATGAGCTCAATAAAGGAGAGTAAAGTCTGATATTATAATTTTTATTTGGAAATTATTTTAATATTTCAGAAATGTAGAATGAATGTGTACATAGAACACAATATACCTTTCACCAGACTCATTTATTGTTAATATTAATTAATATTGTAACACCATAGTTTCTCTCCTCTCACTTTCTGTCTCTCTTTCTTGTGAGCATTAATTGCACACCAGCATGAAATTTACCTCTAAATATTTTCATTTTTTTTTTTCTGACAGAATCTCAGTGAATGCAGCATCAATAGAATATAATATTATAGGACATTTCAAATGGAGAATCAGTGTAATAACGAAGAACTTTCCTTTACAGGGAAATATTCTCTTAAAAATCTATGGCAACAAGATGCAACACCGTGGCACTAGAGCCTGAAGAATATCACTGATATATGATTCTAAAATTCTCATGTGTAAAGAGAAAGAAAAGAATTAGTTGCTATATAAATTTACTACTTTATAGTTTCTTAAGAGACACAAATTCAACATTGTTTTCAGAGCCGCTGTTATATCCTTATTCCTAAGACTGTAGACTAAATGGTTTAGTACAGGCATACGTATGGCATAAAAGAAAGATACCACCATATACTTCTGTGGTGTGTGGTAGGAGCTGGGGAGCATATAGGTGTAGATGGCAGCTCCATAGAACAGTATGACCACAGTCATATGGAAGGAACAGGTCGCAAAAGTCTTCCTCCAGGCTTCTGCTGATTTCATCCTATGGATTATGAGCAGGATGAAAAAGTAGGAGCTTGAAATGACTGTAACAGGGATAAAGAGCATGAGGACACAGCACAGGTACATAAGTGTCTCCACAAGTGAGGTGTCAGAGCAAGAGAGCTTCGTTATGTCAGGGACCTCAAAGAAGGAGTGATGGATCTCCCGGGATCTGCAGAAGGGGAAGGACATGATGATGGGTGTGAGCACAAAGCCATCCAATGAGCCCAAGAACCAACACCCAGATGCCAGGGGCACACAAACCCTGTGGTTCATGAGGACAGGGTAATGCAAAGGATGGCAGATGGCTACATACCTGACATAGGCCATGGAACCAAGAAGGAAAAATTCTGAGCCTCCCAGTGTCGCATGGAGGAACACTTGGATCCCACATTCAGGAGTGAGATTTATTGTCACCCATGACCTGGTCCATGAGCATCTTCGGCACAGTGACGGAAATGTACATCAAGTTCATGAGAGACAACTGTCTAATGAAAAAGTACGTGGGTATGTGGAGGTAGACATCAGCGTGTATGAGAAGGATCAGGATGGCCTTTCCAGACATGGCCATCAGAAAATCACAAAAATGACCACATAAAGTAGAGTTGGGTGTTTAGATTGACTGAAGAGTCCCAACAGGATGAAAGCTGATCTTCCAGTATGGTTGGCCAGTCATGTGGTATTGTCCATGAAGTTTCAACTAAGAGCACAAAAGAGAACATTGGGCTTACATGAATCACTCATGGGGATGAGCATAACTGACATGCATGCCTTGTGAGCATTTGTGTGTTTGTGTGCATATTTGGGTGTCTATCCATTTGTGCTAGTAAGCAAAATTTCCACAGGCATATTTATTATAAGATTATACATTACCTATAATTCAACAAATTAGTTTAAAAATGAGTGAATTCACAACTGTGAGTCTTAAGGATTTGTAAGGTATACTGATATTGCAAAGGTTCAGGAGCATGTGTTTCTTGATGTTATTAAATATATATCAGTATGTATTGGATGATAGTATTATATTTCAGCAATACTGGAAATTCATAGAATTCTGGATTGATGCAAACAAAAGGAATGAATGACTGAAAAACAAGATGTCATACTCCTTATTTTAAAGTATTTTTGATGGGAGTTTGAATTGAATTTACCTCTCTGGTTTGAGGAGGCATTTAAAACACCCAGAAGTATATCCCATATAGAAAGCATTCAGGAAAGAACTGAAAACTTATTTAGAGTGAAGCCTTACCAAACTTTTGATGCCTCTTCTGATATATATACCAGGACTATTAGGTTTAACCTTAATGTGTGGTGAAGATTAAAGAGGTAAAATAGTGAAAATATTCAGAACATTACTAATCACAGATATGCAGTCACATATACTGTTAGTGTCGTGAGTTAATATCCAATCAAATTATGGTACAGAACTTATATGAGTGAGTTCTCACTCTTATTATCTTATGATAGAAGTTCTCTAGTTTCAGTATCTTATTCATAGATTTAAAAATTTGGAATTGGTCATTTTTATAGTTCCATAAAATATATTCATTTTTTTAAAAATTTTATAATCCCTTGTTAGGCGTAATGGAGAATTCCATCACATTTCTGTCTAGGACAAGCTTCTCTAAGTTGAATTTCATCTCCATAAATTTCCACCTTTTCACCATACCTCAGTGATTAGGGGACAGTATTAGGGAGTCATATAGTTTCCCAACAGCATTTTAATTGTTTTGCAAACACTGTTTGCTTTATTAATCACCACAAATAATTTTTCATGGAAACTGGGATGCAGAGAGGGAAGATGAACAACATTGAGATATCTGACTCCATTTCACTGCTTTCCTGCTCTCTGTTGCTGCTTACAGTGTGTCACTGTGTCAGACCCTGAAGACAATTTAAATATTAATGTAAACTTGATTATATTTAAAGACACAATGGGTCCATTCCAAGAAAAAGTATAAAGTGCTTTAAAGTAGAATTGAAATAGACTACAAAATAAATAAGAAAAATAAATAGATGAAATAAAATTTATGAATAGAATCATACATATAATCTTCCACGTTTTCTAAGGAAATTCATTCTGTGCTATTTATTGATTTCCCAAATATTAATCGTTTATCATAAAAGTCGTTAACAACAGAAAGGTAATACAGCTCCTCTTTGGGGGAAGTAGTGAGGATGCAGGGATATTTAAGGATGTATTTGGAACAGTTCTTAATACTTTTTTTTTTTTAATTGTGGGTAAAAATCAAAATTCTCACAATACATACAAACATTTGCAAAATGATATATAAATATATAAGCATATATGTGTATTTGCTTACAAAAATGTTATTTATATATATATATAGACTGCGGTATGGTCCAGCCACTGTGGAGGACAGTTTGGCGGTTCCTCAGAAAACTAGCAATAGATCTTCCGTATGATCCAGCAATTCCACTGCTGGATATATACCCAGAAGAACTGAAAACAAAAATACAAACAGATATATGCACACCAATGTTCATAGCGGCATTGTTCACCATTACTAATACATTTTTTTTTTCAAAATAATTTTTTATTTTTTAAATTTAAGCCCTAATACATTTTATACAGTACTTGTAATAATTTAAAGACTAATTATGATATTCAGCTCATTAACAGTCCTATGTTCTGGTGTGCTAATGCAGTAGGCAACACTTAAAATGAAATTAATGTCATGAAACATATATCCACATTATCTATGATATGATACATAAACTGAATAAAATCTTTCTAACAAATACCACCCACATTTGAAGATGGAAACTGGACTTGGAGCACAATTTCAACAGTATGATAAACTGCAAAACACACCTGCTGCTCTAGTCTATATCTGTGATTGAAAGCAGGATAGCTGCAGTGACTGGTTTTAATTGAGACCTCAGAGTTATCTGCAAAATGTAGCAAGAAGTGGGATGTATGGAAGAACACCTGGGGGCAGGTGGGTTGGTGCTGGGATATCTCTGCATCATTTGTTTTGAGGTCACTGTCATCAAACCTATTTAATAGTGAACCCTGGAAACCAGACAGATGACAGAATGCCTGTCTGGACCACAGCCAGTAACTGGCCTACCTGATCACTATTCTTCATAATTCAATTGCTTGTGTTTACTGTCAACAGCTTAGTGGGTACTTAACTAGAGACCATCAATAGTGCTGTAATAGTATAATAATTACAAGTCCAAAGCTTTAATTGGAGCTTGTTACATGTCAAAATTTTCCCATTACTTTTACTATAATTACACTACCTCTTACTTTAGTTCTCCTTTTGCAGATTAGAAAATCCAGGTTCTTAGTTGTTCAGACTGAGGTGACCCATCTAGCTTATGGAGGATTCAAATGTCATCCAGATGTAGGGTCCAGAACCTGTATCACTGACTTGGTTCTTTCAGGGACAGGATCTTACCTCTATAGTCTTCAATTTAGGTCTTAAGGATCCCAATGACAATTCATTCAGGTAAACATCAATATTATCCAGACTTTTGTTTCCTGTTTTTTTTCTTAACCATCAGAGATAACTCCGCTTGAAATAGAATAAGTTGTTCTGGCTCTGGAAAATTTTAGTCTTGGGAAAATAACCACATCATCCAAAAATATAAGAATATATATTAATTTGTCCATAAATATTTGGAAATTGAAAACCCATTTCCTTATATGTTATGGTAAATAATTGTATATAAAGAGATTCAAAGAAGAAAGTACATTTGCTATTCACCTTAAAAATAGATCACAGGTAAAAATGGATGAGATATTGTCAATAACCTACATGACGCTGTGAGCCTTATCTGGATGAACAAACGGAGTATGACTGCTGTTAAGTGGTTTTCTCCTTAAAAATAAATAAAAGTGAAAATTGGAGGAGATATTGTCAATAACCCACATGAGGCTGTGAGCCTCATCCAGATGCTCAAATGGAGTGTGGCTGCAGTTAAGTATAGAAGATAAAGGAGGAAAGTGACATCATCTGTCCTCTGCTCAATAGGGAGTAGATAAAAGTTTTCAATTGATACATTCCCTCTGGACCTTTGAAGCAGAAAGCAATTGAAATGGATAAATAGTTAATAGATATGTCCATTGCACTTTTCTGGTTTTCATCTCAAGACTTTCATTTTTTTAATTTTTAAAAGATATTTAGATTACATAAATGGTACATTAAAAAATTTAGGATATCCCATATGCCCTGCTCCCCACACCACCCACATTTACCCACTGTAACAACATCCTTCATTAGTGTGGTACGTTCATTGCAATTGATGAACACATTTTTGAGCATTGCCACTAAGCATGGATTCTAATTTGCATTGTAGTTTACACCCTCTCCCACACAATTCTGTAGGTTATGGCAAGTTATATAATGGCCTGTATCTGTCATTGTGATGTCATTCAGGAAAATTCCCAAGTTCCAAAAATGCCCCTGTATTACACCTGTTTTCCCTCTCCCTGACATCAGAACCTCCACTGGCCACTGCCTCCACATCAATAATATAAGTTTTTCCACTGCTAGAATCATAATAAGTCTATACCAATAAGTCCACTCTAATTCATAGTTCATTCCCAATCTTGAGGATTCTGGGATGATGGTGCCCACCCCAACCCTAATTGAGAGAGGGCTTCGGTCCCATATGGCCAATGGATGGGACTCTCTTGCTTGCAGTTGTAGATGTAGATGCTCTCAGTTCCTTGGTATGGTTGTTGTCCATCATCACCTCCTTGTTAGTTGTCCTGGGTGAGTCAAAAGAACTGGAGAGAAGGTGTTGCAAATCTGTTTAGGCTCAGAGCCCAGCAGGCACATGGACAGCCCAAAGATTCAAGTCTCTTGGACATACACCTACCAATTCCAGCCACAGCTATAAGTTAAAAAAAAAAAAGGGACAGAAAAGCCACAACTGAGTCCAAAACACAACTGAGTCCAATTTTGTCACACTGGAGAGCACAAACCCCAAAGTAGAACCCACTGGCAAGGCACCATACTCATGAGTTCTCTGCCCTGACCATAGTGCCTGAGTGTCTCCAGAGCCCTCAGGAGCATAGATATTTGGGGTAGTATCTAATTTGGCAGTCAATGAGATCCTGCTTAGATGTGCATAAGCGTAACTTCTGGGATGACCTCCTGACACACTTTGAAGTCTTTTAGCCATATAAACTCATTTGTCTTTACCTATTCCTCCTTTTGGTCAAGGTCTTTTTCCAACTGCATTGCTAGTTGGTGCTTGGTAGTAATTCCTTAGTGCCAGAGAGGCTTATCACTGGGAGTCATGTGCCACACTTGGGGGAAGTTATTGCATTTATATGCTGAGTTCAACTTAGAGAGAGACCTTATTTGAGCAACAAGGAGGCTCTCAGTAATATCAAACCTTTCTTTATCTCCTTTTGTTGTTAAAAATCAATGCCATTGGAATCTTTACCAATATTGAAAATAATCTCAAATCTCAACATCATCAATAAAATCTATCTACAAATATTTTAGTTCATATGCAGTATTTTTCACTTTATCATTATTTTCATATACAGTTATGTATATTTGTATTCATATAAACATGCACATTTACGTGTGTGTGTGTGTGTATATATATATATCCTCACTTAATCTTCTCAAAATTTTTGTGAGATACTGTTTTCTTATCATCCTTCACAGTTAAGAAACTGAAATCCTGAGTTCAGTTAGGATATTGAACTCACCACACCTTATCAGGACTCTGGTCAAGACAACAATTTAATTATCTACTTCACATCTTCTTCTCTGTCACTTTTTATTATGTTATTGAACATCATCTTTCTTCTATCACTCACAATCTATATTGTTTTGTTTTTCATTTAATTC
Source organism: Tolypeutes matacus (assembly GCA_026826555.1). Classification (NCBI taxonomy): domain Eukaryota; kingdom Metazoa; phylum Chordata; class Mammalia; order Cingulata; family Chlamyphoridae; genus Tolypeutes; species Tolypeutes matacus. Next base: position 327,737 of record JAKSZT010054321.1, read on the forward strand.
CCATTGTGCTTTTATCCATGTTAATATGTTAATTTTAGAAAAGTTTAAAAATCTAATTTTGAACTCAAAAAAGTATTAAACCAACAATAATATAATCATCCAGACAAGAACAATTTGATATCTTGTCTAAAAATATTCATTTAGTGCCTACCACCTCCCACTGCAAGTTCTTGGGATAAAAGAGGGAACAGGATAGAAGCAGCTCCTCAACCTCATGGAAATTGCAGTGAAAATCTACCCTAATTTTTATCTATTTGTATATTTTGGATCCATTTATTCATTTTCCTGACTGAGTTAGATGTATCTGAAATCATGATTTTTCATGATAGTTTTTGTACAATGTTGTTTTTACTGAGTCAGGAATACCTTCGTCTGCTGCAGTCTCAGCTGAAGCACAAAAGTTTCAACCTGCAGTCAGTATTTCCTCAGTTCTTTGCCAAATAGTTTCTTGTAAAGCTCTGAGAGTGGGAGGCACTGGGAAGATACTGGAGGGCAGGTGGAGCTTTTACTGCTTCTAGTGATGGGCTTTGGCAAATGCCATTGCAGCTCTGTTCAAAGGGGACCACGTAGGACATATGGGGCCTAGCAATCCAAAGGCAGATTGAGCTGCAGTGATGCAAAATGGGGTATCTTGGAGACTGCCTTCAAATGAGTGGGTCCAGTAACAGGTCTAGGAGGTGTAGCATCCGCATCAGCTCAGTAATGAGAGACATGTGGGGTTCCCAAAGTGACTACTCTTTGAATAACAACACTGCTTTCCCTTGGTTCTCTAGATTTCTCTTTCAGACATTTTAAAACCTCTGTTGAGGTTTTAAACACTCTTCTACATTAAATTCCCTGTGTTTGAAATGATTAAAATAGTTTATACTACTGTAAACATACCACTGAGTTTAATATTAAATCAAAATAAATACAGTCCTCCCCATTATATGATATTTACATTTTGATTAAATCTCAAAATTAGAAATTATGCTGAAATAAAAATATTTATATAAAAATCACTTTCTGGATGCATTTTTCCCAAAGATAACTTATGGCAAGAATAAAAAACTTTTCAAGTATCTTAGTACACAATACTGAATTGTATTTCCAAAAGACTGTAAAATGTGCTACAATGTCAAACTTTATCTGAAATAGCATTGAACTTTATTTGTTCTTCCATCTTTGCAAATTTTTTAAGTACAACATTATTTATGTTGTCTTTCTGGATAACCAGTATATTTATATGACTTTTCATGTATATATATATATAACTGCTTTTATGAAATGTTTTTATCTTTTACACATTTTTGTGTTGGGAACTTTTCCTTTTATATAAATTTTTGAAAATTACATGTTAAGAATGGTAACAAATGAAAAGAAATATATCTAGTAATTTTAAGTTTTGAGATTTTTTGCATCTCTAATTTGAAAAATATCTTGTTTAAAATATTAATTTTTATTATTTATTCTATTGCTTGTGTACTTAGAATGTACTCACACAATTTTAGGTTCATTAAAACTATTCACTTTAACACTTTACAGTGAATGAGTATGAAGTTTATTTTGTACATTAACTTTAGTACAGCAGATATTTATTTGGTGAAGTAGTATACCATGTATTTCTAACATGACTGCTTTCAAAAAGGTATGTAATGGCCAGTATCTGTCATTGTAATGTCATTCAGGAAAATTCCTAAGCACCAAAATACCCCCATATTTCACCTGTATTTTCCTCTCCCTGCCTTCAAAACCTCTATTGACCACTGCCTCCACATAAATGATATAGTTTCTTCCATTGCTAGAATCACAATAAGTCTATATAGTATAATACGAGTAAGTCTACTTAAGTCCATAGTTTGTTCCTCAATCCTGAGGATTCTCGGATGGTGTTGCCCATACCACCTCTAATTGAGAGAAGGCTTTGATCCTATGGGGCAGATAGATGGGACTCTCTTGCTGGCAGCTGTAGACTCTCTCAGTTCCTTGGTCTGGTCGTTGTCCATCATCATCTTTTTAGTTGTCCTGGGTGAGTCCAATGAACTGGAAAGCAGTTATTGCAACTCTGTTGAATTTCAGGGCCCAGCTGGCACATGGACAGCCCAGAAATTAAAGTCTCTTGGACATACACCTACCAATTCCAGCACCAACTATAGGTTCAAATAGAAGGGACAGAAGAGGCATGTGTAGAGAAGTCACAACTGAGTCCAACTCTGTCACACTTGGGAGCACAAACTCCAAAGTAAGGCCCACTGGCAAGGTACCAAACTCTGGAGCTATCTGCCAAGGCTGTTGGTCCTGGGTGTCTCCAGAGCCCTCAGGATACCCACTATTTGGGGTAGTATCTACCATAGGCCTTCTATGAGATCTTGCTGAGACATGCATAAGCGTTACCTCTCTGATGACCTCCCGACTCACTTTGAAGTCTTTTTTTTTTTTTTCATATCTTTTTTTAATTTTTTTTTTATTATGGGTAAAAATCAAAATTCTCACAATACATATAAACAAGTCTTTTAGCCATAAACACTCATTTGTCTTTACCTTTTCCTCCTTTTATTCAAGGTCTTTTTCCAGTTGTATCACCAGCCAGTGCTTGGTAATAATCCTTTGGTGCCAGGGAGGCTCATCAATGACTGATATGGGCTATTACATCTCTGTAATAATAATCTATGAAATTGTGCAGGAAAGAGAGTAAACTACAATGTAAACCATAATCCATGCTTTGCAGCAATGCTCTAAAATGTTTTCATCAATTTTAACGAATATACCACACTAATGAAAGAAGTTGTTAATGTGGGAATATGTGGGAGGGGTAGGAAGTGGGGCATTTGGGAATCCTCTATATTTTTATGTAACATTTATGTAATCTAAATACCTTTAAAAAAATATATATATATAAAGACTAACTTCAAATGTTTAATGATCCCTTCTTTCATACATTTATTCACTCAAACATTTATTAATTTCCAGTTATGGACTAACCAGTATTTTACAATCATAATCATGAAACAAAGAATCTATCATCATAGAGATTATATTCTAGTGTCAAATAAAGACAATAACTAACAAATATGCATTATAATATTGAGTATTAATAAGTACAATGAATAAAAATATAGACAAGATGAGGTAATGGAGAATGATTTTAGAAATTATTTTTGGCCAGGTGATTAATGGTAACACTCAAAATTATAATGAGGTTTTTTTTGATATGGTAACATTTGGACAAACCCTTGAGTGTAACAAGGGAGACAAGCATTAAAACATCTGGGCAATGATGCTTTAGCAGAGTAGATAGGTAAAGGCCTTGACACCAAATGTAATTTACCAGGTTTGTCAAGTAGCAGGAAGATGATAACCCTGTTGAGTGGATGTTGGGTTGGGAAGACTTGGTGAGAAAAATGGAGAGATGGCATAAGGTTAGAGCTGGAGTGAAGAGGCTGGTTCTACAGGATCTTGGGGGGACACGTAAGTACCAGGCATCAGTCTGCCAAAGAGGTGCCAATACAAAGTACCAGAAATCTGTTGAAATTATAAATAAATTATATTTATTTGGGATAAAAGCTTACAGTACCATGGCTGTGGAAAGCCCAACTCAAGTTACCATAAGAGGTAATTTCCCACCAAAGTCAGCTGTCACGTGTTGAAGCAATATGGCAGGTAATCTCTGCTGGATTTCAGCTTCTTCTGAGGCTTCATGGGTCCAACTTTTTCCCAGTCTCAGCTGTAGGCTGGCATAAGTCTTCTCTCTTAGGGCTTCCTCTCTCTCCTGACATAGAGCTCATTTATTTCTGGGCCTTCTATATCAGTCTCAGCTGTTCTGTTCTCTTCCCAAGGTAAGCTGCAAACCATCAGGCAAAAGGCTCATCTCTCCTCATGTCCCCAGGATCAAAAATGACAGAGTTCTCTCCCTTCCTACGTGTCTATCTCAAATGAATTTCCATTTTATATCAGATGACCAAGGGGGTGGTGACTCAACCTGAGTCATGGCCTACTGACATAGTAGAATCAAAGAAAGCCCTAAAAGCAATTATAAGTGGTAATCTAATCAAGGACACCTTAACTAAATCCCATATAATCAGAGGTACCATGCCAAGAGGAATAGATTAGTTTAAAAACAATCTTTCCTTTTTTGGGATTCACAAAAATAATCTCAAACTGTCACAGACCAGGAACAATAAGGGTAGCTAGAGACACTGTTTTAAAAAGGGTTATAAAATTATACCAGAGCATTCAATGAAGTTATATTAACTTCATTAAGAAAAAAAAGGAAAGCATAACCAATTATTGGTCCCTTTTTTTTTTATTTCATTTATTTTTTAAAAAGCTTTAGATTACATAAATGTTATATAAAAAATATAGGGGATTCCCACATAGCCCATATTCTTCCCTTCCCACAATTTCCCCTGTTAGCAACCTCTTTCATTAGTGTGGTAGATTTGTTAAAATTGATGAACACATATTGAAGTATTGCCTCTAACCATGGTCTAGAGTTTACATTGTAGATTACACTTTACCCCACATTATAGGTGTTGATAAAATGTTTAAAGGCCTGCATCCATGATTGCAATGTCCAATGTCTTCCAAATGTCAAATGTTATACCTATTCTTCCCTCTCCTTCCCCTCAGAAACTCTGGTGGCCACTGACTTTATAACAATGATACTAGTTCTTCCATTGTTAGAATAATAATAAATCTATTTAGCCCATAGTTGTATACCCCCTTATGTTTGTTCACTCCTCAATCTTGAGGCTTTTGAGGTTGGTGAGGCCCACTCTGTCTCTGATTGAGAGGGTCTTAGCTCTGATGGGACAGAGGGATGGAACTGTTTTGCTTGAGCTGTGGATACTCTCGGTTTTATGGAGTGGACATTGTCCATCCTCCTCCTTTTGTTAGTTATATTGGGTACATCCAATGAACTGAAGAGTAGGTGATTCAATTCTGCTGAGGTTCAGTGCTCAACCGGCATATGAACATTGAAGATTTAAGTCTCTGGGACAGATATTTAATGAATATAGTGCTAATTACAGGTCAAATACAGGGGCAGAAGAGACACGTGTTGGGAAGTTATAAATGAGTCTAACTTTGCTATATTGAGGAGTATATATTACAAAGTAGGGCCCACTGACAGGGTGCTGAATTCCTGGTGTTGTCTGCCCTACTTTTAGTGTAGTGATATCTCTAGAGCCCTCAGGAACCCCCCTGTTTGAAGCACTTTTTACTGTGGCAGTCAATGAGATCCTGCTGAGATGTACATAAACATAACTTCCGAATTGACCTCACAACTCATTTTGCAAACTCTTAGCCATAAAAACTCATTTATATTTAATATTTCCCCCTTTTTGTCAATGTCTTTTCCAAATGAATCACAAGCTGGCACTTGGTAAATATCCCTTGATACCAAGGAGGCTCATCCTTGGGAGTCATGCTCCATGCTGGGGGTAATCTAGTACATTTGTAGGCTGAGTTTGTCTTAGAGAAAAGCCACATTTGAGCAACAAGGAGGCCTTCAGGCGGTAACTCTTAGGCAATATATAACACTAGGCTAAGTTTCAATTTCACAAGAAATTGTTCATAAATACAACTGTCAATATCAAGGGCCTGGTGTAATGGTCTATGCTCCTTCACTAAGCACGGCCCATGTTCTTAGGGGAGTCCTACTGCTGTATTAGAGAGTGTAACTGGGCTTCCTAGAATGGGGATTCAATGTTCTTTCTGATGTTGTGCAGGTGTACATGCACTAAGCCAATGTCCCATGAAAATTTTCAAATATTCATATGCCATGGAGGCATTCCCTAGGTGCACCCTTCCCCACACATCCCCCCATAATTGACGCCATGCTCCAGTGATCCTCCTCTCCCACAGTTGTGACCCTTCTGCAATCCAGAACCTTCAAAAAAGAGAGACAAAAAATAAATTAATTAAAATAATAATAAATAACAAATGAAATGCAAAATTAAAAAAAATAAATTAAAATTTTTTTGTGTGACTCTCATCATAAGATCTGTTATCTTTTAAATGTAGTGACAATTTCTTCTATATAAGCCACTACTGTCTGATTTTTTTTTTTTTGCTTTATCTTCAAAGAGCTTTATATTACAGAAAAGTCGCATAGAAAATATAGTGTATCCCCTATACCAAAGACCCTCCCCCTCTCCCACTCTCCCATATTAATAATATTTTACATATATTTGGACATTTGTTACAATTGATTTACAAATATTGAGGCATTGCTTCTAACTATGGTCAATAGTTTGCATTATGGCTTATATTTTGCACCATACACTTTTATAGGCTTTGACAAAATTTAAAATGACCTGTGTCCATCATTGCAAGATCATACAGAACAATTCCAATGTCCTATGTTCCTTCCTTCTATTCTATTCTAACCTCCCCCTCCTCTAAGAACATATGCTAACCACTGTTTCATTTTTTAAGGAATAATGCTCAGAATTACATGCAATAATAATGAAGGCTTGAAATATTGGTCATTTTTCTTAATTAGGCACTGCTTATGTACTCAAGAGATTCTTGCCCCTCTAATGGAGAATATAGCAAAACTCCTCATGACGGGAAATTAGTGTTTTGTTGTTTATTTTGTGAGTTTCCAATCACTCAGAAAACACTTTGACAAGATGAACACTTTCATAATCCATAGAAGCATGCCCTAGGTACACCCTATCCCACATATCCCCCCGATCCAATGCCCTGCAGCAGTAACCCTCCTCTGCCATATTTTCCAAAAGAACATTCCCACCTTTGTAACTTTAAATACTGACATACGAATCCCCAGAATTCACCTGTTCCTTCCTCCAGCCCTCCCCCCATTTCCATGGATAGTCCAACCCAAGCCCACCCTACTTACACTCAAATCCCAGCACTGTCAAACCCAATCACATCTCTTCACCACTATCATCACTCTCATCCACTTCCCAACCACTGCCTTACACCTTATCATAGATTTTGCCCATACTGAGCATCTGATCACCACCTTCTCTGCCTATGTGTGTCCTGAGAACCTGTCTTCCACACTCTAGCTTTGTGAGTCTGTTCAATTTGCTTAAGTCATATCAGTGAGGTCATGAAATATTTGTCCTTCAGTGACTTGCTTACTTCACTGAACGTAAGGTCTTTAAGATTCATCCATGTTCTCCCATGTGTTGAAACTTAATTCCTTCTTAAAGCTGAGTAATATTCCTTTGTACATATATACTACATTTTACTTATCCATTCATCTGTTGATGGACACTAGCTTTAATTCTAACTTTTGGTAATAGTGAATAATTCTGCTATTAACATTGATGTGCATATATATGTTCATATTCCTGCTTATAATTCTTTTGGGTAGATACCCAGAAGTGAGATTGCTGGATCATATGACACTTCAATAGTTAGCTTACTGAGGAGCTGCCAAACTGTCCTCCACAATGGCTGCACTATTCCACATTCTGAACAGCAGTGGCCAATAGTATCCTTTCCTCCACATCCTTTCCAACACTTGTAATTCTCTGTGTTTTTTTTAATAACCACCAGTCTAGTAGATATATCATAGTGGTTTTGATTTGCATTTCCCTAATATCTAGTAATGTTGAGCATCTTTTCTTCTGCTTTATAGCAATTTGTATTTCTTCTTTGGAGAAATGTCTATTCAAATCACTTGACCTTTTTTAAAATGGGTTGTTTCTCTTTTTATTTTTTAGATGTAGGATTCCTTCATACATACTGGATTTTAGGCCCTTATAAAATAAATTGTTAGCAAATATTTGAATAAGCTGAGTTTTCACTTTCTTGACAAAATTCTTTGAAGCACATAAGTCTTTAATTTAATTTATTTATTTGTTTGTTTTAAAGGAACTTTATATAATATTACATAAATATAACGTAAAAAATATAGGGGATTCCCATATGCCCCACTCCCTACCCCTTCCACACTTTCCAAACCTTAACAATATCCTTCATTAGTGTGGTACATTTATTACAACTGATGAACACATATTGAAGCATTGCCACTAACTGTGAATTATAGTTTACATTATAGTTTACACTTTGTCCCACACAATTGTGTAAGTTATGACAAAACACATAATGGACTGTACCCGTCATTGCAACATCATGCAGAACAATTCCAATGTCCCCAAATGCCTCCATATTACACTTGTTTTTCCCCTCCCTCCCCTCAGAACCTCCAGTGGCCACTGCCTCCACATCAATGATAAAAGTTCTTCTATTACTAGAATAACAATAAGTCTATAGTAGAATAATAGCAAGTCTACTTTTGTCCATTTTTCATTCCCCAATCTTGATGATTTTGGGATGGTGATGCTCACTCTGCCTCTAATTGTGAGGCAGCTTAGGTCCCATGGGGGAGATGGATGGAACTATCTTGCTTGCAGTTGCAGACACTTTCTGTTCCTTGGAATGGACATTGCCCATCATCATCTCCTAGTTAGTTGTCCTAGATGAGTCAACAAGAGCAAATTTAGCATAAGCCTTTATGTTTTGACAAATTCAAATTCTGCCTGCAAAACAATTTTTCAAATAAAAGCTTGTCTCACCAAAAACAAAACAAAGAATGAGGACAGATATTTAAGCTAGTGCTGTAGAGACAATTCTGTGGCTTGGGTGAGGGTGATGCTGATGGAAGAGGTGAGTATTGTAGCACTGTTTAATGCACTGTGGACCACTGGACTGGGGAGGTTTGGACAGCTAAATTAAAACATCAGTTTGGGTCTAAACTTTCAAGTAGATCTCAATGTGGCTGTGAAGCAGAGCCATTGGCTAAATGGGTCAGGATTTGAGGGCTGAAAGCATGAGTTTAGGGACAAGCAATGAATGGATGAAGCAATGGGAATGAACAAGGAAGGAGTGCCTACATCTTATATGGGAAGCAATGCAAATGAGGGTAGGATTTTATATCATCTCTTCTATTCCAATGATTAATTACTTAATACCTTTAAACATACCTTTGGATGTACCTTAATTAACTTAACATAATGCACTTGATTTTCATCTAAATTGTATGTTATATGTATCAGCATATCTTTCCTTTTTACTGCTGAATGGTGTTCCATTTTGCAGATGAATCATAATTTGTTTAGACAATCCCATCTTGAAAGACATTTTCACAGTTTTTGGATTAGGGATTGATGTATATTTTCATATGTTCTGATATATATATACACATACATATATATGTGTGTAACCTAGAATTTTCACATAACTATCATATTTACTCTGTACCCATATGCACATATACTTTTATACATGTATGGTATATATACTTAATCATGATATATATGTATGATACACACAGACACACAAATAAATGTTTCTGGAAAGAGTATAATATCCAGAATATTAAAACAAAATTCTTACAACTCAACAAACAAAAGATACCATGTCAAATTTAAAAATGGACTTGGATAATATTTATCCAAAGATGATATACAAATTGTGAACCCTTGCACATGAAAAGATTTCAATATCATTGGTCATTAAAGAAATGCAAAGAAAACCCACATGCAATAACCACTGCACACCCACTAAGATGATTATAATAATTTTTAAAAAATCAAATAAATAAACCAATTGATAATTAAAATTGTTGGCAAGTATGTGGAGAAATTGGAACTTTTAATAATTAATGGCAGAAATGTAAAATGGTGCTAGCTCTATGGAAAGCAGCGTGGTACTTCCTCAGAAAGATAAACAGCATTACTTACTTACCATATGACCCAGAAATTTCACTCCTAGGGACACATCTAAGAGAAATGAAAACAAATATTCATCGAGGTACAAAAATATTTATCAAAGCACTCTATATAATAGTCAAAATCTGGAAATAGCCTAAATGTCAGGCACTTCATAAATAACTAAACAATGGCATAGTAATCAGCCAAAAAAAGGAATGAAGTACTGATAAATGCTATAACTTGGGTGAACTTTGAAAATATTATACTAAGTGAAATAAACCAAATCAGTGGTCATATATTGTATTATTACTGGTCGATGAAATATCCAGGATATGTACTTCCATAGATGCAAAAATATTAGTGTTGTTAGGGGTGGGCAGAGGAGGGAATGAGGATTAATTACTTAAGAAATATGGGGTTTCTTCTGAATGGTGGAAAAGTCTTGAAACGAGGAAGAGGTGATTACTGCGGGACATTGTGAATGCATGACATTCAGTGAATGTTACTGAATCATACTCCTTAAATTGGTTGATTGTACGATAGTTGAATTTTTCATCTCAATTAAAAATTAGAGGTTCTGAGGAGAGGGAGAGGGAAGAATAGTTGTAAAATGGGGGCATTTTAAGGACATTGGAATTGTCCTACATGACATTGCAATGATGGATACAAACCATTATACATTTTGTCATAACCTATAAAATTATGTGTGGCAGAGTGTAAACTGTAATGTAAATTATAGTCCATGGTTATTAGTAGTGCTTCAATATGTGTTCATCATTTGTAACAAATATACTAACCTCATGAAAGATGTTATTATTGTGGGAAAGTGAGGGAGGAGGAGTGGGGCATATGGGAATCCTATATATTTTTAATGTAACATTTATGTAATCTAAACCTCCTTTTAAAAAATTTTTAAAATGAATGATACCTGGAACAATCATATATTTATTATGGTAACACAAAATGGTGCATCACCTTTAGAAAATAGTTTGGCAGTTACTTATAAAGTTAAGAATATACTACCTTATGACTCAACATCCCACTCACAATTATTTAGCTTAGAGGAATAAAAAAACAAAAGTGCACACAAAAAACTGTACAGAAATATGAATAGTGGCATTACTCATCCTTACCCCAAACCAAAAACATTCCAAATGTCCTTTAGTTGGGGAATGAAGAAACAAATTGTGTTATATACACTCAGTGGAGTACTATTCAGCAAAAAATCGGGGAAGAATCTACTGATATGCACAACAAAGTAGACAACTGTCAAGTCCATCATGCTTACAGAATGTAAACTCAAAATAACTTCGTAATGTGTGATTTCATTTCTATTTTATGATTGGAAAGAGCAAAACTATAGGGACAGGAAAGAATCATTGGTTGCCAGGGTATGGAGCAGGGAGTAAATGAGTAGAAAGAGACAAGAGAGAATTTTTCTGGGTTATAGAACCATTTTTTAATCTTGAATTTGGTGCTAGTTACACAACTCTGTGTGTTAGTCAAAACTCATAGAACTATACAGAGTTCTATGTTCTATTGTTGTATGTATAGTACAATACAGAGAATGGATTTTACTGTGTGTAAATTATACTCCAATGAAGCTGACATTAAAATAAAAGGAAATGTACAGGCAAGGTTTCTGAAATTGGTGGGAATGAAGAACAAAGACAGTAATAAGCATATGGGGAAAAATAAAGCAAAACTTATTAAAAAGCAGAAACATTTATACCTATTAATTTATTGTCTTCTTTTTCTGTTTGTTTTTGTCTGTTTGTGTGCGTGCATTTTTTTAAGGAGAATTTTTAAAATACCCAATAGCAATTGCATATGAGTTGGAAGGGGAAAATTTAGTTTAATTATTCTAAGTTGCTAATATTATCTGGGAGCAGGGTAAAGATGTTATTTAATTTAGTCATTGATAAGATGCATATGGATACCTAAGATATAAGCTAACGAATAAAGAGGTAACAGAGTATATAATATTAAACACATAGCAAAAGGTGGATTGATTTTTTTTAAATGTCATTCAATACAAAAAAAAAAAAAAACAAAAAAACAAATTCAAGTAACAAAAAAATAGTTACAACAAATACAAAGTGCAACAGAAGAGATAAACTTGATTGCAATTACATCAGTAATTACAATGACTGAAAATGTATCGAATTACCTCCTTGGAAATCAAAGATAAGAGACTGAGAAATAAAATAAAACAAAATCTAATTCCTGTTGTTTCCAAGAGACCATATTGAAAACCTAATAAAGGAAGAAGGTGTTTCAAAAAACTTGATGAAGAGATACAAAGTCACTTCAAAATAATAAAATGGATAATTGCAATTTAAAATTTTTATGCATCTAATAAAATGGTACTATACCAAGCAAAACATCTGGAATAAAAGGGAAAAATAATGGGATATGATATTACTTTTTCCTCTCTGTAATTGACTGAAAAAATAAATAAAAATAAGAATTGAAAAGCATAATTTAATGGACATATGTAAGACACCATCTGCAACAAAATGGAACATTTATCAAATGGATAATACAAGGGGCCATCAAACAAGGTAAAACACATTTTAGAGTCTTAGTTGTTATTAAAACCTTTTGTATTCTTAAGAAAAGGAAATTTGCTAATGCAAAAATACAATTTCTATTATCTTACAGAACTTTTTATCATTTTTAATAATAGTATAATGGATAATATATTTTATATATAAGTGCAAGGTGGTAAATCAGATAAAAGGAGAAAAGAAACCTGAACAATGAATCAGACATTAAAATTCAAGTTCTAATTTATACTGGAAAACCACCTTTGTGTACATTGATACTTGATTCTATATGTAAATATACATACCTGGATATAGATATAGTGATATGATTTTCCTTGCATATCAGCTGATGCCAAATATGAGTTAAATATTTTACAAAAAATAATTTGTTTTTATAAATAATAAGTTGGTTTAATTGCCAAAGTATAGGGAATGCATATATATATGTATCAATTGACATTATTCACTAAAATGTGGACTGAATTCAGTTCTGTGAACTGAGAAATAACAAACTGAGTTGCAAGGCAACAAAGGTATTTTTTGGGGGGTGGTAAAATTACACTTTGAGGAGCACAGATTTTGTCTTTCATGCAAAGGTTTGGAAACAAAAAGAAAAAGATTACATAAAGTATATGTGATTGCTGGATAGTTGTGGTGTATCAAATGTGCTTCAAGTTAGATAGTTTAATGATTTCTTTATCTTGTGGTTTGTTGATGGTATACAGCTATCTTAGGGTTTTCAGGAACATTATTGCTTGAGGCTTTGCATGCTTTGGCAGATTGTGATATCTGGCTGAGATTTGCATAAGAGTAACCTTTTGAATGGCCTCTCAACTCCGTTTTAAATCTCTTAGCCATAATAATTCTATTTTGTTTTATTTATTTTCACAGCTCAGACTTTTAAAGTTTTGTTTTAAATGGCCCTGCATTGAAAAAAACACCACCATCTCCTCCTTAATTTAAAGTTTGTACACAAAACTACATATTAAGTCTATGGTCAAGAATCAAGTCCAAGGTGTCAAGAACAACATGGAGATTCAGAGGAAAGAAGAGAACAGCAGGTAAATTGTTTTTGTCTTAGATGAGCCACTTTGCCTACTTAGTGCTCAGTTTCCACATCTGTAAGGAAGATGGGAGGGGTTAACAGTTTTCTAGATACTGGAAGAGCCTGGTCATGGGCTGAGCACCTCATATGTATTAAATGTTATATTCAAAGCCCAGAGGAGATGTTTTGGTTGTTAGGGAAACCAAAGGACTAGTGAGATAAACAGTTTGGCCAAGGGTGCTTCTGACTAGCAAATCTAGGATTTAGCCTGAAATATTTCTGATGTGGAATCCACTCACACTTCCTTGACTTGAAGGTAAACATCTTAGAAAGAAATACAAGAAGTGTAGAGTGGTACAGCAGAGGAAAGGGTACTCACAAGTTGGAATAGGTATTATGGGATGTCTGTGCCTATTACCCTACTACTTCCTCAAAACAACCTCATTAGAAAGTTTTGATTTCCACATAAGAATGATGCAAGGAAAATTCTGAGGAATTAGGAAAAGTAACATATTTTATACAGCTCTATAGATTTTAAGTGGCAGATCCAGGAATGAAACCCAAACTAGCTGGTTTTAAATCCAACCCCCTTTCACTTATTCCATCTAATCAACAGCAAGCTTTCAATTGAATTGTAACTTCAAACTCAAGATTATAGTGATCTTCAAATAGTGTCAATTGGAATAACAAAAAGATAACAAAAAGTTAATGTCAAGGGAAAAAAACAATGATAGAATTGTTTATCTATTATGAATATTATAAATATTATAATATTAATATTATATGAATATTGTGATAATAAAGATAACTAACATTTTTTATTTTGAATTAATCTTTTGAAGTTTGTGTCTTTTTTAACAGTTTTTCTCAAAACTGTTCTACTTCTATTCTATTTCTTTACTTACTCACACCATTTTCTAAAACTAAAGTTTTTCCCAGATCTCAACCTGTTTCTGTTACTTTTCAGGTTTTAATATTTGCTGGACTTGGTAGAATTATTTCTAAATTCAGAAAATTTCTCTTCAATCTCTTAGGAGTACTCTTCAGTTGAAAAGCCAAAGTATTCACTGACATGCCATTTAATGTAAAAAGCTTGTCTGCCTATTGAAAATGCAGCAGAGATAGAAAAACATGGTTTCCATTCCTCAATTATAAATAAGACAAAGTCAAGGTTTTGTGCCAACTGGTCATAACTTAATGATTTGGGTACACCATTTCTCTTCTTGCATCTTAATCTTTTAAATACTTTCATCCCAGGAACATTAGATACTAGATATCAATTATTTTGCTGTTGAAACAATGAGTAGTTCCTTGTTTCATGGAATAAATAATGAAGTTGAGAAACACAAAATGGACTGGAGTCAATGTGGAGAATGTGACTGAGAAGGTAACCTCTGCCATATATTCTAAATTCTTCCACCTTCTTGATGATCAGGACAAAATTGTGAATAATAATGTTGGTCAACACCCTATATGGAGAGTACTAGATGTGAGCTTTCAGTGAGCAAGATTGAAGATGGTAGGAAACACTTAATATGGGGACAGAAGAAATCTCTCTAAGTTGTCCATGTGAAGCTGATATCTGAAGGACAAGCAGAAGCCAGCAGTGATAGGTATATGTGTGGGTGTGTGTGGGATGAAGACTGTTAGGGAAGGATCACTCCATGCATAAATAATATGTATGCAGGCCAAGGAGAGAAAGATTTTGATGTGTTCTAGAAATTGGGAGGAGACAGTGAGGTTGGAAGTAAAGAAGATTTGGGGAGAAAGGGGAAATTTGATTCTGAAAAGGTGACCAGGGCAGGAAAATCCAGGATAAATATTTCAGATATTGATCTAAGTGAAATTTAAAGGAGTCCTTTAACTTCACCTAAACATGAACCAAAATAGCATACATTTTCAATAACTCACTATGGAAACACTTTTGAACCTGAACCCACCTTTCTCAGGCTGCAAATGAAGGTATTTAGGCTGGAGGAAATATGTCACAGATTGAGATCCTGCTGTTGTTCTGCAGTGTGGATGGAGGACAGGGTCTGAAATTGGCCTGGGCCTGTCAAATATACACACATTATAGCCAGGTGGGAGGGGAGATGTATTAGTTTGCTAGGCTGCTCAAAGACATAACACGAAATGGGTTGGTTTCACAATGGGAATTTATTAGCTTACAGTTTTGAGGCTGAGAAAAATGTCCAAACCAAGGCATCATCAAGACCGTACTTTCTTCCTTAGACTGGCTGCCATTGATCCTTGACACTTCTGCCACATGGTAAGGCACATAGTGTCATCTGCTGGTCTCTCCCTACTCTTCTGGGTTTCATTTCTTTCAGCTTCTTGATTCTGTGGCTTTCTCTCACTCTCTCTGTATTCATCTAATTTATAAAGGACTCCAGGAAAAGGATTAAGACCTATCCTGATTGAGGTGGGTCTCATATTAACTGAAGTAGCCTTGTAGACAGGTTCTACTTACAATAAGCCCACACCCACAGGAATGGATTAAATTTAAGGACCTGATTTTCTGGAGTATTTATAGTTCCAACCCACTACAGAGAAGGTGTATTCAAAAGGTTGAGAAATACAGGAATACAGAGTCCATCTCCCTTAAGAAGAAAAACAGAGAAGCTGTCCCATTGAGCAAACACTCTTAAATATTTTTGTACTGTAAGAAGAGTCTGAGGAAGACTGAGACCTTGTGGATTTATAGACCACCTGAGATATAAAAAAGAAATTAATAATATCAATTGTTTGGATTAAGGGTAACTTAAGTCCCCACAGATGTGCAAAGACATCTACATAAAAATGTCATAGTTCATAATCAATGGGTGAGGCACGGGTATGTAGATGGCTACATTTTGGTCACAAATAGGATGATAATTCCTCATGGTTTGACATAACTGTCACAGTTTTACCTGGTGTCATGGTAAGCCATCAAGTTATTGCTCCTTTTCACTCTCAAAACTCTCCTGGGTTGGACAAAACATTGTATGGTCACCCTATACATTAGGTGTATGGGTCAAAGAAAGACATTTAGCACATTCTATCAAAAAAAAGGAGTGCAATGTTTTTCGACCTGGAAAACAAAAGAAGCCCATTTTAGGGACAGTGGTTGAGATTATGTTTTGTCTATGGGGATACTTGCTGAGTAAAAACCACTTGTAAGGTGCTGCACTGATAACAATAATGATGGATATTGTGAAACAAGGAAACATTGAATATGGTAACCTATATGGCAGATATTAAGGAGCAGTGCAAGGTGAAGGAAATCTACAATCTGTGTGGTATTATCTGATTCCATACTTGTCTTGTTAAGTACCCTGGAATAAATATGAGGAATGTGTAAACACCCTATTTCTGCCTATGCTAGTAGAGTGAAAATGTTGTGATTGCATAATTATGTCTTCATTATGCCCAGCAGAGTTTTATTGAATCAATGACACTATCTTATTTATTCATTTACATTTTTAGCAACTGTTAGGAAACAAAGGCAAATATAGGGAAGACTATTCATATAAATTAGAATCAAAGTTATTGGCTCATTATGTTCAGATTTCTTACCTTTCAGCCTGAGGACATAAAGATAGAATCTTGTACACCTTGTTATAATCACATGTGCAATTATTGCACATTATTGTGAGTTTAAATAAACCTCTCTGTAAAAATGATGCCTGAGTCTTTTCTTTAAAAAAAAAAAAGATAATTCATCTCAGCCTATTTTCTATCTTGAAAGGCAGAAAGCTGAATTATCCTGGATGCAGGCTGGATTATAAGGATTTGAAACATGCAATAACAAGCTTGAGGAAACGTTATGAATTTCTTACAAAGTATGTCACCACCTTATTTAAAATCTCAATGAAATTCACAAAGTATGAGCTATACAGAACACATTCTCAGACAACAGGAATTAAAAGAAACAAGAATATATATTAAATGAAAATATCACATGAAATTTTACAGCACTTTTTAAAAGCCCTGTTATTTAAAATAGAGAAGTCGAATCTAGAAACAGATGAACTTATAATTTTTTTAAAAAATGTTAAATACTTACCCATATGGAAATGAGCCAAAATTATGCTCAGAAAAATAAAAACATCCTTACCATTCTATACTTTCATTGATAAACATAAATGACTGAATCTAAGTGGTAAAGTGTACAACTGAAAATGTGAAACAAAAATCAAACAAATATCTAGTCAAGTATACAATTTTGGGTTTTCTGGAATGTTAATATGCACTCAAGTCGCAACATCCAGTGTTAGATATTTGACATACTAGCTTTTGTAACTAACTATCCAAAAACTATAGTGATTTTATATAATAAGAATATATTTCACACAAGGCAGTTTCCACTGTGAATGTTCTTAGATGAGTGGCAGTCCTACAAGAAAAGAAATGTGGTCCTAGATCCTTCACTTCTTTTTTTTTTTTTTTAATTTAATTAATTTATTTTTAAAAGAAGCATTAGATTACAAGTTGCAACACCTACTCTCCAGTTCAATGGACTCACCCAGGACAACTAATGGGGAGGAGATGATGGACAAACAACATACCAAGGAACCAAGAGTGCCTATAACTGCAAGAAAGAGAGTTCCATCTATCAAATGTATGGGATCAAAGCCCCCCTCAATTAATGGTGGAATGGGCATCACCATCCCAGAGTTCTCAGGATTGGGAAATAAACTACCAACTAAAATAAACTTACTAGTATTCTACTATAGATTACTTGTGATTCTAGCAATGGAAGAAATACCATTGTTGTGGAGGCAATGACCATGGATGTTCTGGGGTTAGGGAGAGGGAAAAACACGAATAATAGGGTGGCATTTTCTGGGCTTGGGTATCATATGAATGACATTAAAATGACAGATACAGGTCATTATATATCCATCCATAACCTACAGAGTTGAATGGGAGAGAGTGCAAACTACAATGTAAACTATAATCCATGCTTAGTGGTAATGCTCCAAAATGTGTTTATCAATTGCAATGAATGTCCCACACTGGTGAAAGTTGTTACCAATGTGGGAAAATGTGAGAGGTGTGGGGAGTGGAGAATATGGGAATCCCCTATATATTCTCTGTAACATTTATGTAAACAAAATATCTTTTAAAAAATAATAAGTGGAAAAAAATATAGGGGATTCCCATATACCACACCCCCTCCCCTTCCCATGCCTTCCCCCATTAACAACATCCATCATTAGTGTGAGATATTTGTTACAATTAATGAACACATATTGAATCATTGCAACTAACCATGGACTATACTTTACATTATAATTTATACTTTGCCACCCACAATTTTATAGGTTTTAACAAAATGTATAATGACCTGTATCCATCATTGCAATGTCATGTAAGACAATTCTAATGTCCCTAAAATTGCCCCATGTTACACCTATCCTTCCCTCTCCCTCCCCTCAGAAACTCTGGTGGCCACTGCCTTTATATCAATGATAAAAATTCTTCCATTGCTAGCTTCTTCACTTCTAATGGAAATCCTCTACAGTACCTTCTATACTAATTAAGGGGACAAAATAGTATAGAAAAGGTAAAAGTTAACAAAAGCCCTTCTAAACCACTTCAGTTCAAAAGTGGCATGCACCTCACTTTTCTCTGATAAAAAAATCAGTCACGTCATCCTGGTCCAAGAAGGATTAGGTCATATAGTCTCTGGTGGGGTTACCACTTGCCAGTTATAACTTTACAGTATAGAGACATATAGCTTGTTCATCCTTTATTCATATCACTATCCAAATTACCAATTAACAGGTTAATATTGCTTGACTGTGTGATTTATTTTATAGTCACCGTCAGTCACTATGTGACACATTATGCTCATTTATGCTTATTTAGTTGATATATCACCACCTGACATATTATATATATATTTCTTTGTATATTATATCTAACCCCAAAATAAGACAAGGACTGTTTTGCTCACTATTTAACTCCCAGATCTAGGACATGAATTTCATTTTTAATGGTTTATGAATAGTTGTCATTTAAATAAGAGAAGTATATTTAAAATATCAATTTTGTCTACTTCAGAAAATTTAGAAAATTGTATATCCTATGTAACAAAAAACATTTCACATACAACTATAAACCAAGAGAATAATCTTCTTCACTATATTAATGTGTACAGAGAAAGTAAGTTTTATATTTTGTCATAAGAAAAATATGAAAAATCTGTAATTCTTTTAATGCACAAAATAAATATAATTGAAATTTTTATAAAACTAAATTATTTATTTATAAACATGAAAAATTTTAACGTTTCAGTTAATTGAACTATATAAATTCCTGAAAAGATAGAAAGATGTGAAAACACAACAAAGTTAATTTTAAAAATAGATTCAGAACAATCTGCACATAATGATGATATAAATGTAGATTGAAACTAGGCGAGGGAGACTGGCTTGCTCTCCACTGACCTCTACCTCTTCTTCCCAGACACAGAGCTCAACTACATTTCTCAACCTCCCTTGAAGTTAGGTGTGTCCACATGACTTTTACTGAATAAAAGCAGATGTGAATGGAATTTGCATGTATCAAATCCAGGCGTGACCCATAACAATTTCCCAAAAGCTTTCTTCCATACACTTTTCCCTTGTGCCATCTATATGCAGACAGATTCTACATAATTGGAAGTAACATAAGGAAGAAACTAGAGTCACATGATAGAAGGACCTTCAGTATCTGCATTACCATGTAGAAGAGTGTCCCCTTCCAATAATACCACCTGATTCAGACTTTACATGAGGTAGAAATGATATTATTCTGTGTTTAGGGCATTATATATTTTGGGATTTGTTGAAGAAACTATGATTTCCTTACCTAATGCATACTCATAAAACAAATACCTGATATTTTGATACATGTATGTAAGAAAATTGCCCAGGAAAGGGTAGGAAGAATGAGACACTGTAAGATATTTTCTTTAATGAATCGTTTTATTCTCAAAAACCTTGAATCTACTAGATATAATAGAGCTGGAATGAAGGGAAATTAACTTCAAACTTACTATGTAATGTTATCTTAGACTCTACTAAGGTAACTAGCCTCTGTCTGATAATTTAGACCATTTATGAAAAATGTCCAGACCTTCACAATCCTAGGTCTCCCCCTATTTCTGCCCCATGAAAATTCAGGGGATTATATATGTACTAAAGTAGAGAAATAGAAGTTAACCCGAGATAAACTAGTGTCCATTGGGTTTTCACTAGATCTCTGGCAGCAGATTTGTTCTGATCAAGGCCCTAACAGAATTTCCACTGAGGCCTGGCATTTTCCATTTTGTATTTTGGATACCAAATATTGGTATTTTGGATACCAAATATTTTGGGTATTTTGTCATATATAAGAAAAATATCCAGTCAAAAAATAGACAAAGTTTAAGATGGTTAATCCAAAACTTAAGGAATGTTATATAAACATATAAAAACATGCTAAATCACAATTAGAAAAATGTAAATGCAAGAATATGATCTGAATGGAAACAGTACTATTAACAAATTTCCAAAATATAGCTAATTAATAAGTGATTACATCAGCGTTGATACAGAAAAGCCAGAGATTAATGAGAGTTTTAAAATGGGCAGGGTTAAGGAAAGATACCAGTGATGGAGAAATCAGCCAAATCCAGCAAAAAGGGGTAGTTATCACCAGCCTTGGGTCTTATGGGCATTGAAATAGCATCAGTTCTTGGGTTCCTAGAGGGTATAATTGCAGGGAAGGCAACTACTGGCAAGATCTGGGGTCATAGGTTGATGGAATTAGTCATTGCCAGTCTCGTCTTTGAGTGACATGGCTGAGGGAAGAAATACCTGGATCTCAGGCTGCTCTTATGTTCCAATCTCCTGCAAAGATCTCATTTTGGTCATACCATGCAAATTCAGTAAGCCAAATTACACCTAACTAGGTCACAGAACAGACATGGAATATCAGACAGGCATGTGGGAGGAGGACAGAGACTATCGAACCCAATGGGAACATGAAAATGGGTCCTCTGTATTTGCTGATGGAAAAATGGGTCTAGGTTTTTATAGCATGCAAATTATCACTTAGCATCAAAAATTTAAAAACATTATCATTTGAAGTAGTAATTCCCTTCTTGGAATTGCTCATAAAAATAATCACATGTGAAGAAATATAAACGTACAAGAACCTCGTTTGTGAACAATAGTTATCAAGATTCAAAATAGCCCCATCAACTCATTAATAGACTATTTTAAAATTGATATCAAATTTAGCCTATGGAATATGACCCAGCCTCTATGTGTAAGATACGTGACTAAGTTTTAAAAAAGAAAAATTCAAATAACATTTTGCAGGTCAATACATGATTTTTTTACTAAAAAAGAAGTTTGAATTATACAACTCTAGAGTCCTCCTGGTTATAACAATAGGGGTTTACATTTTCTGATTTCAGTGATGAACACAGAAAGCATTTGTTTGCTAATTAATAACACAAGGAGGGAGAAGGCAATTAAAATGAAATTAAATGTGGATTTCAATGCATTTAATCTTGCTTCTTAGACCTCATTTTCTAAGCTACCCTTTGAAATATGATTTTGTTAATTCTGGTTTTTCACACTTTACCCATTGAACACATTTAAGAAAGCATGTGATTTGTGAAAAATGATGAAAATTTCTTCACTTAACAAAGTGTGAATTTATTCCTAACTTTGAACAAAGAATTCCAATCACAATCTTTATATGATTTGAAGGATGGAGATTTCCTGTTTCTTTGTTATGGCACAGGAGCAGTTTATTGGGCCAAATCTCAAGGTGAAACACAAGAATGAGTTGTGAAGTTTGAAAATTTTAAAACATTTCAGTGCACAGTTAATTATTTCACACTTGAAGAAAATGTATTTGCCAGAAACTCATATTGAACCAAGAGAAATGCATTTGACAGTCCTCTTGTTGAACTCTGGATATGAAATTTGGTGTAGCAATTGCTCTTCCATGTCTAGAAATTCTAAGTATTAGTTACTGCAGATAATGTGATGAATGTTTTTCCACCTGCATAGTTCTTGTAAATTATTAGTATTAGAGACTACAGGAAATTGCATTTCAAACTTTTTCTAAAATGAAAATGTATTATTCTAAATTTGTATATATATATATATATAACTTTGTGTTTTGAGACAGAGAAAAAAAAATCATTGAAAGAATATGGGACCATACCCCCATTAGCTTCAAACTGTTCCTCATTTGTAGGGTATTATAAACGGTGGCATTTAATTTGTAACTATCATCCAGCAAACAGGGAGGTGATATACTCTTCTCAATTATGTCAAAAATCAAAGAGTGCACATAGTTATTGTCAATCACTTTGACTGCAGCAAACCTTGTTTCCTAATATATTTTCACAAAACACTGCAAGTTCCTTATTTTACTGTGGTCATATAATTGAGTGTACCAATGGGAAAAGGGAATGTATACATTTGAAGCCTGATTCTTCACAGGGTGGATGTAGACAATTGAAAATTGATAGACCTAGAGCCACATTTGTGGTTTTATTAAATGGATTAAACAAAGCTTGCTTGTTGCAATACTTTCCCCTCAGTGTCTTGCAGTGTTACAATATGGTCCCACCACTCCATTCCACTTAGATCAGCAACATTCATTACATTCAGTTTGTCAATCACCTGGTCTCCCTGCCTTCAATCTCACATTTCTCCAATTAATTAACAATGATGCAAAATTTCTAAAATGCAAACCTGATCACTTCACTATTGGTTGTAAAACCCAGAGCCACAGAGAGGCAAGAAATGTGGCTACAATGTGCAGCAGGAAAGGAGGGACCATTGGAATATTTACCATTTCTGCTTGGTTAACTTGGACCGTTTCTCATGCTGTTCATTTTCCCTGTCATCATGTTGCTAAGCATGTTCCATTTCCTCCATCTCCTTTACTTATCTGAATTATCTTTCAATTATTTAGTTACTTTTCAACATTCAGGTCAAAGGTCTTCTCCAGTCATCATTATTTTGATCAAGCTCATATGTCACAGGTAGAACTGAAGTCTCCTTATGAACTGTAACCTTTGCACATGACTGTTAATGCAATTTGTGCAATATTATTGCACCTATCTGCATATTTAACTACGTGAACAATTCAAATTGGGGATAGTAACCATGATGTTTTTTTCTGATTTTAATCTCATTTAGCTACAATTTTGAATTATTATATCACATAATAAATGTTCATTGAATAAATGACGTATTGAATATTTCATGGCCTGATTCTCCTTCTCTGATTAATAAATGACATACTTCAACATTTAGCTCAGATGATAGCTTGTGGAGGGGAAATTCCCTAAGTTTTCTTTCCATACTGGGCTAATATTTTCTCAAAGTCCCTTAGGCACTAGTGGATCCTACATCTACAACATAATAATGACAGTTCCAAATTATTAATAACCACTAGATGCTGCCAGGTTTCAACCTTGGGAACATGGTAGTCCTCAAAAACTCTGTGCAGTTGACTGGATTGCTTTAGGAATGAAAGCCATGTTGAAATGAACATGTTTTCAAGAATAATAAGTCATTTAACTGACAGAAAATGAAGACTAAGATTGTGAAATAAAGGGAAGAATGACTGATAGTTTAATTTGGAAATAATTTCAAATTGCCAGAAAATTTGCATGACTAAAATAGCACAAAGAGGAATCATATATCCTTTAACTAAGACAATACATATTGTTAATATAAGTTTATATTATAACAATTTTGATTCCCTAATATCTCTCTCTCTCTCTCTGTTTTTCTCTCTCTCATTTGAGTCAGTTGCATTTCTCATGACCTTTTACCAGTAAATATTTTAATTATGTATTACCTATGGAATCACAGTGCAGTTATCAACTTTGGAAGGGCCCCCACATTCCCTGTAAAGAATGTCTTGCTAATTCATTTGTAAAAATGTCTTGCACAGGACGTATTGCCAGGTCCTACTCACAGGCATCCTATCCCCACCCATAGCCCACCTGTATCCTGTCCTCCCTCTGACTCATGAATCATTTATGAAACAGCTAATCAAGATAGAGTAAGGCTTGTAGCTGTGGTGAGAAGCTGTTCACAAAACTTAATCAAACAAACTAGGACTTTCCAGCTTCCAGTGCGAACTCAGTGCCTTAGCTGAGTGACCTTGTGACCTTGGCTGAACATTAGTTCTTTATACTAGTAACTTTTCCTGGGGGGCGGGGATTAAGACACCATTTTCAGTACATGCAATGAATAATCAAGTACGTTAGCGCATGTTAGAGCATAGAGTATGTGCAGTAAAGAACTTACAGGTAGAAACCCCTACCTATCAATCTTTCCTACCAAACCACAAAAATCCTCATTAATATAAACCAATATAATGCTGCTACTCTTTTTGTTCTGGGATGTGAGTGTGAGATTTATGTACTGGCCTCCCTGGCTTAATAAAGCTCTTTCCCTTGATTGATCAATTTTGGTGTCGACTTCTATTCTCTGCACCATGCAAAAGAACCAGGGAATCTGTAAGTGTCTGCTACAATTTCAGTAAATATAAAACCAATACAATACAATTGTATAATACATTTTGAATGGAGAAAAAGTGTAATATTGAATTGCTTTCCAATGAGGGGGACACTCTAAAAAAGCAATGAAAATGAGATGGTATACTATAATATGAGAGTCAGAGGATAATATTATCATAAGGTTCTAAAATTATTGTGTGTAAAGCAAAGGATAAAATGATTATTTCATAAATATTCTACTTTATAGTTTCTTGAGTGACAGGTCCCACACTCAACATTTTCTTCAGAGCTTCTGTGACATCCTTATTCCTAAGACTATAGACTAATGGATTTAGCACAGGAGTGAGTATAATATATAAGAAAGATACCACCATGTCCTTCTTTGGGGCTTGGTAAGAGTTGGGGAGCATGTAGGTGTAAAAGGCAGCTCCATGGAACAAGATGACCACAGTCATGTGGGAGGAACAGGTGTCAAATGCCTTCTTCCGGCCCTCTGCTGAGTGAAGATGATGAAGTAATAGAGCATGGAATGACTGTCACAAGGATAAGGAGCATGAGTACACAGCACAGGTACAAAACAATCTCGTAGAGTGAGGTGTCTGAGCAGGAGAACTTCATTACAGCAGGGACCTCACAGCAGAAGTGATGGATATTCTGGGATCTGCACACAGGGAAGGTCATGGTGATGGGAATGATCATGAAGCCATCCACTGAGCTCAAGAACCAGCAGCCAGATGCCAGGAGGATACAGACTCTATTGTTCATGAGGGTAGGATAGCGGAGAGGATGGCAGATGGCCACGTACCGGTCATAAGCCATGGCAGTGAGAAGGAAAAATTCTGAACCTGCAAGCATCACATAAAGGAATATTTGGATCCCACATTCAGGGACTAAGCTCTTATTCACACCCATGACCTGGTCCATGAGCATCTTGGGTACAGTGATGGAAATGTACATCACATCCATGAGAGGCAATTGGCTGATGAAAAAGTACATGAGTGTGTGGAGTTAGGCCCCAGCGTGTATGAGAAGGATCAGGATGGCATTTCCAGACAAGACTATCAAAAATATCACAAAAAGGACCACACAAAGGAGAGATGGGTGTTTGGTTTGACTGAAGAGTCCCACTAGAATGAAGTCAGAGCTTTCAGTGTGGTTTGCTGGCCATGTAGTATTGTCCATGAGGCTTTACCTAAAGGCACCAAGGCAAACACTGGGGTTACATGGACCACTCAGGGAGATTCAATCCTCTGTCATGTATATTCAGTGAATGTGTTTGTGTGCCTGTTTGTGTTTTTGTCTGCCTTACTGTGCTAAGAGTACAAATTCCTTTGAGTTTGTTAAATTTAAGATTATAAATTACCTTTAATTTACCTGATTTATTTTTAAAAATGAATGAATTTACAACTATTGGTTTAAAGGATTGGTAACCTATATTGAAGGGTGAGGAGGTTAACTGACAGCAGGGTCACATATCAACAAATAATGGAAATGTTCAGAATCCTTGACCTACAAAAAAACATCACATAAATCTTTGGGGAAAAGAAAAGATATCAAATTATTCATGTCTAGAGTTTTTCTTATGGAGGTCTGAATTGAATTAGCCTCCATGGTTTGAGGATCCAACTGGGATCTTAAAAACACTTGATGGTATGCCACATAAGAAAATTTCATAAAGTAACTGGAACCTTATTTGTAGCAAATCCATACCAAATGCTTTATCCCCTCTGCTGATATGATCAGCCCACCTTAAAAGGCTCTGTATTGATGGACTGAAGTCCAAAGTCCCACATTAAAGATGTCGTCCTCACTACCCCACTGACTCAGAGAACCCAAATGAGTGTGAGGAGTAATGCTCTGCAGCTCACAGACTCCATGGATCCACTCCCTGTCTACCTACTTTGTACCCTCAGCAAGATACTAAATCCTCCATCCATCTGTCCACTCTACATGAACAGAGGATAAATTTAATTCTTGACCATAATGTGTGGTTAGGATGAGATAAATATAATGAAATTGCTTATAACAGCATCACTGTCAGTGGAGAGCATTGATAACTGAGCATATTATTAAATAATAACTGTAAGAGTTAGCACTCACTGTTCTTATTTTATGATTCAATATCCATTATGTCAGGTCTTTGGTTTCAGTACCCTAGTCATAGATTTAAGAATTTGGATTTGATCAATTCTGTAGTCCCTGTCTCCAATTCACTTTTCCTTCTCTATCTTGCTGCTTTTAATGTCTGTGTCTGTGTCAGTGTCTGTGATCCTGGAGACGAGTGAAAGATAAATGTAAATTTGATCAAATTTAAAGAAGACATGGTCAGTCTATTCAGGGGGAGAAAAATGTTATTCACATTTGATTTAAAATAGAATTGAAATAGCCTACAAAATAAATAAGAAAAAAATAGATCTGAAACATATGACCTTCGTAATAGAATCAATAAGAGCATCTTCTACATTTTCTTTTAAAGATATTAAGTCTGTGTAATTTTTCAATTTCTGAAATATTAAAGGTCCAAATTTAAAATACCTTACCAAGAAGAAGAAATATCAACTCCTTTTTCTGGGAGGAGTTTAGAAGTGCTCATGAGGCAGAGTTATTTCAAGCAGAATTTAGACAGTTTCAAATATATTTTGTACTTATAATAGTTCCAAAGACTTATGATATTCCACTATTAACAGTCCCAAGTTCTAAGGTGCTGATGAAGTAGGCAACACCGAAAATTAATTTGATATCATGATATAAATACCCATATTATCTGAGACACATTGCATGAACCAAAGATAATCTATCCATCACATATCATCCTCATTTGTAGGTGAGCTCTGAGCAAAATTTAAAAAGAGTCTGATAAACTTCACAACATACCTGCTGTTCTGGTGTATAAGTCAAAATGATGCTTTACATGAACAGTGGCTGGCTTATTTTAAAGCTTCAAAGATGTTTTTAGAATGTTTGGAGTAGTGGGGTAAAGCAAGAAAAAGAGGGTAGGTGATTTGACTCTGGGAAAGTCTCTGTTGTACTTTGGTAAATGTGTCACTGTAATCATGCCATATTTTCTACCCAGGACACCAGACAGATGCAGAATGCTGTGTCTGCACCACATATAGAAACTAGGTTCCCTGATCACTATTCTTCATAATCCAATTGAATGAGTATAATGTCAACAGTTTTGTGCATGTTTAGCACAGGGGATCATCAATAATGGATGAAGACTAATATCCACGCTTATTTGGAGCTTACTGCAGCCCAGGATTACTTTTTATGCTTTATCACATTTAATCTTCCCCAAGAACATATAAAGTACTTATCTTACCTTCTCCTTTTGCAGATTAGAAATTTCAGGTTCTCTGGCCTCTGCCTGAATTCATGCAAGTAGTTGAGACAGGACTTCTGTTTTAGCCCAAGTATGGGGCCATGTACCTAACACTCTGAATTGGTTTTCTCAGGGACACAATACTACCTCCACAGTCTTTTATTTGTGTCTTAAACCTCCTAATGTCAGTTCCTTCAGGGAAACATAAATACAATGCACACATTTTTTTCTTGTGTTTTCTTACCGTCAGAGATAATGCCACTCAATGTAAAATCTGTCACTCTGCCTCTGTAAAATTGTAGTCTAAGGAAAATCCATATATCACATGGCAATATAGTAAGAATATATATTCATTTGTCCCAAGATAATTGAAAATTGAAAACCCATATTCTAATAAGGGTTATACAAATGATTCAAAAAAGAAAGAACATTTGCTTTCTCCTTAAAAAAAGGTGATAGGGAAAATAATATAGGAGGTAATATTGATAAACCACATGAGGTTGTGAGCTTCATCCTGACAGGCAAATTGAATTCAGTTGAGGTTAAATATAAAGGAGATGTAATGAATCTGGACTTTCCTTTGCCCATTTAGGCAATGGATGAAGGCTGCCTGTTAAAGAAGCCCCTCTGAGACTTAGATGCAGTATGTAATTAGATGGCTTAAAAATTGCTAGACATTTCCATTTCATTTTTCCAGATTTCTCCTTTCAGATTTTTTTCATTATTTCTTTTTTTGTTGCTAAATGCAATGTTGATTGAAATTTTAAACAATATTAATAATAATCACAAATCTCAACGTCATCAATAAGATCATATCTGAAAAATAAGTTAACATATATAGCATCTTTCATATTTTGATGTATAAACACATATGAATCAATTTCTATATATATATATTTAATCTTCAAGAAAATTGGAAGAGATATTGCTATTTTTAAAATCTTTCACATCTATAGTATCTGAAATTCAGTTTCTAATTAAATGTTAAAGACTATACAACTAATCAGGATTGTCTTCCAAACTAGGATTAAGGTGATCTTCAAATCTTCTCTCTCATTCTTCCTTGGGTTATTGATTATTCTCTTGATTTTTTCACTCACAATCTATGTTGCTTTGTTTTCCACTTGATTTCAAAGTATTTTTGTTCTGTATATTCCAATTGATGAAAACATATTGAAGCAGTGCAACGAAGCATGGTTTATGCTTTGCTTTACACGGTTTTATAGGTTTAGACAAAATGTATAATGACCTGTATCTGTCATTGCAATAGCATGCAGAAAATTCCAATTCCCTAAAACTATCCTGCATTTGACTTAGTCTTCCCTAACCATTCCCTCAGAACCTCTGGTAACCACTATCTTTCTATCTATGTTATAAGTTCTTCTGTTACTACGATAATAATAAGTCTACTTTGGTCTGTGGTTGCATTTCCCACTTATGTTTGTTCCTCTACCTTGAGAATTTTAAGATGGTGATGCCCACTCTGCCTCATATTAAGAGGAGGTTTATATGCCATTTTAATTTGAAAATAATTTTGTTAAAAATATTAATTTTACCAAAATTTCCATCATTCCAAATAAGAACGCTGTACATTTTAAGCCTTAACTTCCTATTCCCTTTTTCCACAAAAGGTCCACACCAATGCAAGGTGTTGGTGGTAGAGTGGTGAATGAGAATCCTGTATTTTATTCATGATTGTTCTGTAAACCCACAACTTCACTAATAAATAAAAATAAATGAATATATAAATAAATGAAACTTAATTTTAGTAATTTATTCTGTCATTTGTGTGTTTAGAAAGTCTTCACACATTTTTAGGATCACTAAAACTATTCACTTTTTTATTTTTCATTGAATGAGACTTAACATTTTCTTGTACTTTTATCTTTTATTAGGGCAATAATTTATTTGGTGAAGTGATATGCAATGGATTTCTAATGTGATTAGACTAACTTCACAAGTTTCATGATCCATTCATTCATCCATTAACTCATTCATTCATTCAAAAATATTTATCCAATTCCTGTTTTGAGCTAGTCACTATTCTGGGTTCACAATTGGGGAAACAAGGAAATTGTCTTCATAGAACTTATCTTCTATTTGTTATTAAATATATATTTATTCATCTAGTCAGATGATAAAAATTGCAATGAATAAAAATAAAGGCAGGGTGAAGGTATGAAGAAAATAATGATAAGAAGATCTATTTTAGATAGGGTGGTTAATAGTTCTTTTTTCAAAAGGTGAAATTTTATCAGGCCCATGTGGGAAACCAGGGAACCAGTCATGTAATCATCTGAGCAGAATAGTTTTAGGCAGAGGGGAGAGGAATCATGAAGTCCCTGAGATAGAAATTCACTTACCAAGTTGGACAAGCAGAAAGACCTGTGGCCCTGGAGCTGGTGAGAAATTTGGAGTCTTCTATGTAGACAAGGGGCAGGTACTACTGGTTCATGAGAGTTTCATGTGGACCAGGGATACTAACGTGTGTGTAGAGGCTCTCTTTAAGTAAAGGAATACAAAATTACATGATTATACCTTTGAATCCATTTGCATTTTAGCACCTATAGGAAGTAAGAAGTGGAGGCACATACCCCAACATACAATACAATAATACCATCATTTATAATTTCCCAAATGTTACCTTTACTGGAGGTCTTTATCTTTTTATGCCATTTTGAACCACTGTCTAGTGTCCATCAGAGTTGTGTTCCTATCAGGAATATCAGCAGAAGGCAAATGGAAAGTACAATATCCTTCCTGTCTTTTATGTTTCTCTTTCATGTCTTGGGTTTGTGCCCACTAGTGGCCTTAGGAATTCCCTTATTTACAGGAATATAAATTCTCCCTCTACTTCTCAGAAGACAGGCCTTCTCCCTCTCCTAGTTGTTCCACCCCTCTATATAAAGCAGGCATGCCTTTGCCCCATGCCGTCTTCTTCATTTGTTTTGTTCACTCTTTTTATTGACTTAAGCTGCTTTGGCCTGGAGGGAAAATTCTGGGAGAATGGTATGCCTAAGAAGAATTTCCTTAGGCCAGGGGTTCTTTTTTTTTTCCTCTTTATTTTATTTTATTTTTTAACTTTATTTTGTACATTTAATAATTGAAAACATAAGCAATTAAAAACTAAAAAGTAAACACAGATGAATAAATATATACATTTCTCAATTAAATGTAATGGGTACATGTAAAAAAAATTTTTTTAATCAAATAATATATTACACAATATATTTGGTTCATAGTAATGCATTCATACAGTATTTGTCCTTTTGTGTCTGGCTTGCTTCACTCAACATAATGTCCTCCAGGTTCATCCATGTTGCCATAGGCTTTATGACTTCATTTCTTCTTACAGCTGCATAATATTCCATCATGTGAATAGACTACAGTTTGTTTATCCATTCATCTGTTGATGGACACCTGGGTTGTTTCCAAATTTTGGCAATCGTGAATAATGTGGCTATGAACATCGGTGTGCAGATGTCTGTTTGTGTCACTGCTCTCAGTTCTTCTGGGTATATACCCAGTAGTGGTATTGCAGGGTCACATGGCAAGCCTATATTTAACTTCTTTAGGAACTGCCAAACTTAATAAGGAGTCCTTGAGCTTGAAGTGAAATTCAAAAACAACATTATTCTTGTGGGGACGTATTGGTGCAGGTATGATATATTTATTAAATAATACACAGTATAGTGCGGACTTAGTAAGGGGTCCATGGTTTTCATCTGACGGACAAAAGGGTCCATGAAACAATAATGTTTAAGAACCCCTACCTTAGGCAGTTTTTTCCAGCTGGCACAAGCCTGGAGTCCCACAAAGAGGGCACCAAGAGGCTCCAATCTGCCCTGGAGAGTGGATGAGGGATAGTCCAGGAAGAGCACCAGGAGCCTTCTCCATGGCTCCCCAAAGCTGCACCTTCTTGACCTGACCAGCAAATACAGCCCTTCAACTGTCTTCTGAAGCTCTGAGGAAGCATACTGTCTTTAAGTATCCTCTGCCACATTTGTCTGGGTTGGGTTGGAACAATAGCCACCCTCAGAGCCATTCCCCAGTAATCCAAAGTAGTTAATCAAAAGCCCTGTTCAGCAATCAGCCCATATCCACGACGGATCTTAGGGAAGTACATTTTTATTTCCCTTTCTGGCACTAGCAAGTTACACCAGAGCATGGATCTCTCTGCTGCCTGCTGTTAGTGTGAGGGCAGTGCAATGGTAAGCAATGCCTGGAAAGAACAATTTATTAGTATTTTCTGTAATTTACCAGTCTCTTCCTCCTGTTCTTCCCTGGTTGCTGTGCAATGTTCTTCTAAACTTTGGCTGGAGATTCAAAATAGGTGATTCAGACAGTTCCTGCCTATTTAATAGTAGTTATGGTAGACAGACTGATTCCTGAGGCTTCCTAATATGCCAACTTCCCACAAACCCTCCACTTTACAAATGAATCTGAGGATTGGCTTCTTCCTTTCTGAAGCAAACGTTGGAAATTTGATAGATTAAATCTGTAGATTGCTTTGTGTAGTATTGCCCTCTTTTTTTCAGTTTTATATGTGTGTGTGTATATATATATTTAAAAGATATTTAGATTACATTACATAAAAAGATAAACATTACATAAAATTATTGGGAATTCCTATATGTCCTGCTCCCTAGATCTCCCACATTTTCCCGCATTAACAACTTCTTTCATTAATGTGGTACATTTGTTACAATTGATGAAAACATTTGGGAGCATTGCTATAAAGCATGGGCTATAGTTTACATTGTAGTTTACACTCTCTCCCACACATTTTTGTAGGTTATGGCAAGATAGGTAATGGCGTGTATCTGTTGTTGCAATGTCATTCAGGACAATTCCCAAATCCCAAAAATGCCTCACATTTCATCTGTTTCCCTCTCCCTGACTGCAAAACCTCCAGTGGCCACTGCCTCCACATCAATGACATAATTTCTTCCATTGGTAGAATCACAGTAAGTCTTTAGTAGAATACCATTAAGTCTACTTTAGTCCATCATTCATTCCCCAATACTGAGTATTCTGGACTGGTGATGCCCACTCCCCCTCCAATTGAGAGGGGCCTTTGATTCCATGGGGCAGCATGGGACATTACTCCCAGGGAGACTTACAGGTTTTTTGTCCCTTTTCAATAAGACCTACTTTAATATTTACTTGATTTTTGTATCCTACCATGCTTATGTGACTTCTTAATTCTATCTGAATATATTTTCCATATATTTTCCTATGGTTACAATGGTTAAAATATATCATTCGAAATATATAACAATTATATTTGGTTTAATATCAACTTAAATTCCATAGCATGCATATAAAATTTTCCTACAGCTTTTTGTCCTCCACCTTTATTTTGTACTTCTTACCACTTATATATTTCTAGACATTGTACTCCACAATAGATTTATAATTACTTATTATCCATGTGCATTTTAGCACCTAGAGGAATTAAGAAGTGGGGTTACATACCAAACAATACACTACACTAATACTGGTATTTATAATTATCCAAATGGTTATCTTTACTACAATTCTTTTTTCTTTATGGTGTTTTGAAGCACTGTCTAGTGTCCTTTCCTTTGAATCAGATGAATTACCTTTATCATAGCTTATAGAGCAGGTTGAATGATCATGAACTCCACCAGCTTTTGATTATCTGAGAATGTCTTAATTGCTCCTTCATTTCTGAAAATCTTGCTGGATATAAAATTCTTAGCCTACAGGTATTTTCTCCCAGTACTTTAAGTAATTCAACACCCTGCCATCTTGTC
Source organism: Tolypeutes matacus (assembly GCA_026826555.1). NCBI lineage: Eukaryota > Metazoa > Chordata > Mammalia > Cingulata > Chlamyphoridae > Tolypeutes > Tolypeutes matacus. Next base: position 361,616 of record JAKSZT010054321.1, read on the forward strand.
TCCATGGTTTCAAATAAGAAATCATCATGCAATCTAATTGTGACACCCTTGTACTTACTTTTGCATCATTCAGAACTCACCTGATCCTTTGCATTTGATAGTGTGATCAGCATATGAAGGTGTATTTTTCTTCATGTTCATTCTGTTTGGCATTCTCTGGGCTTCCTGAGTGTGCATATGCGTGTCTTTTGCTAGGTTTGGGGAAATTCTCTGACATTATCTGTTTTAATAGTCCTCCTGCCACCATCTCTTTTCTCCTTTTGGGAATCCCATAGTGTGGATATTGGTACACTTGTCTCTGAGGTAACTTAGGTTATTTTTACTTTTAATAAAAAATTTGTCTCATTCTTTCATTCCTCAACTTGACTCATTTCAAGAGTCTTCGAATTTACTAATTCTTTCTCCTGTCAGCAACAATCTGCTCTTTTTACTTTTATCTTTAATTTTTTAAAAGATATTTAGATTATATAAATATTACATAAAAAATATAGGGGATTCCTATATGCCCTGTCCCCATGATGCCCACATTTACTACCATTAACAACATCCTTCATTAGTGTGCTATAATCATTGTAATTGATGAACACATTTTCAGAAATATTGTTTTTGTCCCATATATTTCATTATATGTTTCATGAAAGTTGACTAGTTACTTGAAGTTTTGCCTCCCTTCTTCTTGCCAACTTCTCAAAAAATAGAAGGTAGATTACTTTGAGATCAAGGACCATTTTTCCTCTTTCAAAATAAAAAATATATAACACAGTGAATATTGTGGTGAATGATTGACTGCAGTTAATAGAACAAATATGAGAACATTCTAACATGGGCTAAAACAAATATATTATACTAATACAGGGTGATAATTATACAGTGGGTTTGGGAAAAATTACACCAAGTGTAAGATTTAAACTATAGTTAGTAGTAATATTTTGATGATTGTCTTTCATCATCTGTAACAAATGTTCCACAACAATGCAAGATATTGGTGGTGGGGTGATGTATGGGAGTTCTGTATGTATCCACTTTTGTTTTGTAAGTTCAACAGATTTTATTATAGACTTATTGCTTATGTATGATCAGATATGCATGATATATTTTAATAAAAAATTTAAATGAAAAAATTAATAGACTGCCTTGCTGAAGTAGGAAATTGAAAAATAATAAATAAGTGAATAAATAATTACAATTTCCCTTTAATTCCTACTCTATAGTTCAACCTCAAGTGGAAATTTAAAAGGTAAACTGAAGGGAACAGGAGCTAACATCAGAGCTGCTCTCCACCCTGACTTCCTAACTTCCAGACTGCATGAGTTGTGAGAGATGATTGTGAGGATCTGCTGGAGTCTGACTGGCTGAAAGATCCCTCCAGTGCATGATCTTCTGTTTTCTAAATTGAAGATATTGAAAGATCACAGTGTATGATTTACTTGACATGATTGTACTTTGTCAGACGATTTAAATGAATTTTGGAAGAAACAATTGCATTTCAGTGATACACAAATGTTTGGTCAGGAGCACATATTTGCACAGATGTAAGGGCTGGCTTAATTTATATTAAAAATGTTTAATTGCAATATAGCAGCAAATTCACATCCAGATTCCAGTCCAAATATATCTTTGAAACAATAGTTAACAAAAATTTGGTCATTGCTATATGCAAAAGGTCATTAGCACTGTAAACAGTTTACAGTTAACAAATACAATTTATTTGAGTAATATTTTTTAATTCCACCAACAATTTTTTTATTCTTATTTTAATTTAATATACTTTTTATTTTTTTAAAGATACTTACATTACACAAATGTTATATAAAAAAATATAGAGGATTCCCATATGCCCTGCTCTATACCCCTCTCACATTTTCCCACATTAACACCATCCTTCATTAGTGTGGTACATTTGTTACAATTCATGAAAATATTTTGGAGCATTGCCACTAAGCATGGATTATAGTTTACATTGTAGTTTATACTCTCTTCCACACAATTTTGTAAGTTATGACAAGATATATAATGGCCTGTATCTGTCATTGCAATGTCATTCAAGACAATTCCCTGGTCCCAAAAATGCCCCATATTACAATGGATTTTCCCTCTCCCTCCCCTCAGAACCTCCAGTGGCCACTGTCTCCACATGAATGACAAAAGTTCTTCCATTGTTAGAATCACAATAAGTCTATAGTAGAATACCAGTAAGCCTATTCTAGTCCATCATTCATTCCCCAATCCTGAGGATTCTCAGATGGTGATGCCCACATGACCTCTAATCAGGAGGGTGCTTAAATGGCATGGGGCTGATGGATGGGACTATCTTGTTTGCAGTTGTAGACTCTCTATGTTCCTTGGGATTGTCATTGGACATCATCATCTCCTGATTAGTTGTCCTGGGTGATTTCAATGAACTGAGGAGTAGGTGTTGCAACTCTGTTGAGATTCAGGGTCCTGCTGGCACATGGACAGCCCAAAGACTTAAGTCTCTTGGACATCGGCCTATCAACTCTAATACTACCAGCAGGTTCAAATCTAATGGGCAGAAGAGCCATGTGTAGGGAAACCACAATGGAGTCCAACTCTGTCACACTGGGGAGCATAAATTCCCAAGTAGGTCCACTGGCAGGGCACAAAATTCTGAGCTGTTTACCTTGCCTATAGTGTCTGGATGTCTCCAGGCCCTCATGAGCCCTGCTATTTAAGGCAATATTTACTGTGGCAGTAAATGAGATCCCTCTAAGACATGTATAAGCTTAATCTCTGGAATGACCTCCTGACTCACTTTGAAGTTTCTTAGCCATATAAACTCATTTACCCTTCCACCCTAATGGTCAAGGTCTTTTGCCAGCTGCATTGCTAGTTGGTGCTTGGTAGTAATCCATCAGTACCAGGGAGGTTTATCCCCAGGAGTCATGTCCCATGCTGGGGGGAAAGTAATGCATTTTAAACAGAGTTTGGCTTAGAGAGATGATGCATGTGAACAATAAGGAAGCTCTCAGCAGGCAACTCTTAGGCACCCTATAATACTAGGCTAAGTTTCAATTTCAAAATAAAGGATTATAAGTACAGTCATCTATATCAAGGGCCCGTCAATCACCCATCCTTCTTCAGTAGTCACTGTCCCTGTGTTAGGGGGATTCTTGCTGTCCCACTAAATAATGTGGCAGGACTCCCCAGGTTGGGAATTCAATATTCTTTCAGTTATTGTGTGAATCTCCACACATGGTGACAATGCCACATGAACAGTTGAACACATTTATATGTCTTAGATTTATGCCCTAGGTGAACCCCTCCCATGCATCACCAATCAGTAATACCTCATATCAATGATCCTTCTTTGCCACAGTTGAAAACCTTCTGATATCCAAAACTTCTTCAGAAATGAAGCCACAAAACAACCAAATACAATTAAGAAAATGAAATAATAATGACAGTTTTAAAAATAATAAAAAATTAAAATAAAAAAAATTTGGAATAAAAAATAAGAAGAAAATACAAAATTTTAAAATATTGCTTTTCTCTTGCTGCTTTCAGAATTCCTGCTTTGTCTTTGGCATTTAATATACTGATTAGTATGATGTTATGTATGTTTGTTTTATAAGTTCCCAACTATTATTATTTTTATTGTTTATGTATGCTTATGTATGATTGTTATATTTCAATAAATTTAAAAATAGAAAAAAGCAAAAAAACTTGGCATTATATTTTTGGTCACTGTTAAATCTGTGTCTTATATGTACAGTGACATTTTGTTCCATTTATTACCCCAGTGTCTTACTTTTTGTGTATGTGTGTGTCTTCAAAATAGCTTTAGGTTACAGAAAAGTCACATACAGAATATAGGGGATTCCCATATACCCAACATCCCCCCCCCCCCATTAATAACATTTTACATGTGGATGGTACATCTGTTCCAAGTGATGTACAACCCTCCCCCCAGTTCCATGTACAGTCCAAACCCCCATCCCCACCCTATCCCCTCACAAACCAACACTGCCTAACCCAACAGCATCACTGCACCACTGTCATGCCCCTCCACTGAACAACTACAGCCTTCTGCCTTATCAGAGATCTTTCCTATATGGACATTGGCTCACAACCTTCTTCTCCCTTTCTGTCTCCTGTAAACCTATCTTCCAGACTGTATGTCTGTGAATCTGCTCAATTTGCTTAATTCATATCAATGAAGTCATATAGTTTTTGTCCTTCAGTGCCTGGCTTGCTTCTCAACATAAGGTCTTCAAGATTCATCCACGTTATCCCATGTGTTATTACTGTATTCCTTCTTACAACTAAGTAATATTTCTTTGTGTGTATATGCCATAATTTGTTTATCCATTCGTCTGTTGGTGGACATTTGGGTTGTTTCCAACTTTTGGCAATAGCAAATAATGCCACTATGAAGACTGGTGTGTATACATTTTTTGTGTCCCTGCTTTCATTTCTTCTGGGTACATACCTAGCAGTGGGATTGCTAGATTATATTGCAGTTCTATATTTAGCTTCCAGAGAAACTGCTGAACTATCCTCCACAAAGGCTGCACCATTCTACATTCCCACCAGAATAGGATAAGTGTTCCCATTCCTCACTTTCTTTTCAACACTTGTAGTCCTCTGTTTTTTAATAGCCTCCAGTCTAATGGGTAGTTTTGTAGTTTTGATTTGCATTTCCCTATTAGCTAGTGATGTTGATCATCTTTTCACGTGCTTTTTAGCCATTTGTATTTCTTCTTTGGAGCTGTGTCTGTTGAAATGACATGCCCATATTTTAATTATTTGTCTTTTTATTTTCAAGGTGTAGGATTTCTTTAATAATTGATGTTGTAGGTGGCCCCATCTCTCCTTGGATGATCTTTTTTGATTTTGTATTTTTATGGGATTTCATTTATATATCTTCCATAATATAAATAGACAAAATGATGGAAAATTAACATAAAACTACCAATTGTGGGAGAAATGGGAGCAGATGTCTCCTTAGTAATATGTAGTATTTTAGAAATGCATCCTGTTTTCTCTGTATTTTTGCATATTTTTGGGGTCAGTAAAACCCACAGAATGATCATATGGTACACAAATTTAACCTAAAACAATGAGTAGACATAGAAGGGAACACAGGAGAAGAGAATCTCTCAATAGGGATAAAGAACCTAGATTTAGGGTATGGCTTTATGCTGGTAACACGACATGGACTGCTCATCCCAACACAACAATTAAACTTTAAGATATCCAATGAGGATTTATGGTGTTGGGATCACTTCCTTGGGGAGGAGATTTAACCTTTTATTTGGCCTAACAACGTATGAAATAATTTTAACGAACAGAAAATGTACAATTAAATTTACATACTTGTGTTTAATTGTTTTACTGTTTTATAAAATAGCACTACATCTATTAGACTTCAACTGAATTTTTGAAATAAGAAATCAAAATATTGAAATTGATTTATTACATAAATGAAAGAATAAAATACAGAATAATAGAGAAAAAGAATAAAATATAGAAAAATTATGCTATTTGGAAACAAGACGTAATAATAAAGTCCAAATAAAAAAAATATTCAAGGAAATTAAAACTTATGTAAGAAATTAAGGAGTTATTTATTCTGGGGCTTTAATATGATTTGCTTATTTTTTTATGTGAACTAAAGACCATTAAATGTATTTTCAAATTTAGAATTAATATACCTTTATAGAAGATTTATGATATGACAATCACTGTTATTACTTCTATGAAGAATGCAAATAATATTAATAATCAAATGCATGGAGTCTTCCTTGAAGTGAGGATGGGAAATCATGCAGTTTTGGAGCTGGTTATTACTTCAACTTCAGATTACTTACATTAGGATCTTCCACCTACATATGAGGAAATAGATCTTCCCAGAGGCTTCAAAGGTTGCAAAAGGCCATAGCACAAAACAAACACAGCATCAGAACCTATACTTCAACAAAGAGGCCCAAATCCTTATATCTAGTTTATATAATCCCAAAGACATGCAAAGCCAACCAGCAATAAAATAGAAAAACTAAGTTGCATATGATTGGTATAGATATGACAGAATGTGCCAAAGTGAGGGATAAGTTGACAAGACAGGTATAGTTCATTAAATGAATAGAAGAGGGAAAAAGAGGACAGGATTACCATAGCCATTGGCTTTTTCCTAAATTTCCATAAACAAAGATGAATTCTTTAATCCACAATGTGAGTAAAGTAATAATATATAAATATGTTTGGGCAAGTTTATAAGTTGATTTACTGTCTGTGTTAGTCAGCCAAAGGGGTGTTGATGCAAAATACCAATAATAGGTTGGTTTTTATAAAGATTATTTATTTGGGGTAGAAGTTTACAGTTACTAGGCCATAAAGCATAAGTTTTTTCCTTTAGCACAGTCTGTTTCCACGTGTTGGAGCAAGACAGCTGCTGAAGTTTGTCAGGGTTCAGGCTTCTTGGGTTCCTCTCTTCCAGGGGCTCCGTTTCTCTCCTGGCTCAGCTCCTCTGTTTCCAACACAAGGTCAGCTATAGACTATGAGTCTCCCTAGGCTTTGTCTCTCTCCACAAGGCAAGCTGTGAACTGTCAAGCAAATGGCTATTCTCTTTTACTGGGGCCTTCTCTCCTTTCTCACGACCAAGCTTCTCTGTGTGCTTGCTTCCCTGGGCTCCAGCATTAAAACTCAGCTTCAGAATTCCAACTCAAATACTCCAACTCTGTCCTTTGCCATGTCTTTATCTTTGATTCTCCACCCATAAGGGGGCGTGGCTCAACACCTCTGGCCCAATGAAAGCCCTAATCATAATTTAATCATGCCCAGATGAACATAGCATAATCCAATATCTATTTTTGGAATTCATAACTATGTCAAACTGCCACACTGCCTTAATATTAAGTAGTAAATAATGAATATTAAATATTTTTCCAGCAGTAAGTTCTATTTCAAATGTATTAAAGAAAATGTTATTGAACATCAACAACACAATTAGACTTTGCATTCATGGATTGTACCATTTGATGAATGAGCTCATATTATTGGGCAATGATGTAAATTGATGAGTTTTAAAAGACAAATATAGTTATAGTAATTAATAATAGAAGGAATTAAGACAGTGTTTGGCACAAGGAAAAATTTACCATAAGGAATATTTAGCATAGATACTTAAAAATAATTGGAGTTAGTGGGGAAGTGAAAGATGATTCCTTGGTGACCATGAGTGCATTTATGCTAAGGATATACATTGTGTAGTTTTTTAATATAACAAAGGAAAGGAAATCTCATACAATGAAATCTGTAAGCACAGAATATGGAATTTTAAGGGTTTCTCTCAAGTGTCTACTATTTTTGGGAAAGAGGATCAAATTTAAGAGAAAAAAAAGATCAAAATTAATATGTTCAATGTTTATGTAAACCAACAGTAGGGTTAGTATTTTAATAGATAAAATTACATTAAATCTCTTGAATCTGGTGAAACTAGTCATTGATATATCAAATGCTTGAGCCAATGAAATGTGAGCAGGATTGTCAGGGGGACTTCCAAGGAGACAGAAGAACTATAATGTGGTTCACCATGTACTTTTAGTTTTCTCTGTCCCACAACATCCAATATTCCTGAGAGAAAGAGTCATATAAAACAGACAATGTGAAAAAGGGCTACATCAACCTTGCAATGAACATGTAGTGTGAATGAAGAGTATACTTTCACTTTGATGAATGTCAAGAATTTGACATTGCTTGCTTTTAGTATATCACCATCTAGCCTATACTGACTAATGCACATTTGAATAGTTTCCTGACTCAGGCTCTACCTTCAGTATGAGCTAGTGCCCCAAATCATAGATAGTTCTTCAATTTTCAGTTTCAGGAATAAAAAGCCAGTGAATAAAATACATCTGGGAGCAAATGTGGCTCAAGCAGTTGAGTGCCCACTTCCCATATGGGAGGTCCCTAGTTTGGTTCCTGGTGCCTCCAAAAAAAAAAAAAAAAAACAACAGCAAACAAACAATAAGCAAAACAAACAAACAGAAAAACAAACCAGGGAAGCCAAAGTGGCTCAGTGTTTGAGTGCCAGCTTCCCACATATGAAGTCCCTGGGTTCAATCCCCAGCCACTGGTACCCCCAAAAAATAAATCTATCCTATTGATCATATTTGAACCTGTAGTTTCTAATATTGCTGTCACTCATATTAATTTATTTAAATCCAATCCTGTTATACACCATGCTTTCACAAACTATGCTCTTCTAATCTATTTTAAATGATTACATGTGATAAGCTGATCTGGAATGATATCTTATACTGTTCATAATTATACTTGTAGGAAAGAGAAAATGCACTAAGCAATGAAATATGACTAAAAATTCCTGTGCAAAACAAGAGAATTAAAACCACATCACAAAGGGGGCAGGCAAGATGGTGGTGGAATAACTAGCTACAAGAGTTAGCTTGTCTTACAGTGCAGTTAGGAATCACCCAGAGCTATCTAAAGTGTTCCTTCAGCCTCTCAGGGCAATGGCAGCCATGTTTGACCCTTATGGACTAGACTTTTGGACACATTTCTGACTCCAACCCCACCCCTGTCAGGGCAGGAAGAGGGATAGTGCACCCTCAGCTTCTCTTGGCAACTTGACTCATTTTTGGCCCACACTGATGAGATTTTTGGGCAAACCTGTGGCTACATTCCTGCTCCCAATAGGACAGGTAGTGTGTGGTGTTTCCTCAGTCTCTCTGAGCAACTACCACCACTTTTTGGAACCACAAAAACTAGACTTACAGGAACTCCTGTGACTCATTCACCACCCATACCAGAACAAGAGAGACAGAGCATGCTGAGCATCGCCAGCAGTGCAGCCACTTTTGGCCCATATGGACTAGATTGTTGGACACATCTCTGGCTCCAAGACCAATCCTGACAAACAATACAATGTTCTATCAGTCTCTCCACTTTCAGCTGCACAGAATAAATAAGTGGGAACACCATGGGCTCCATTCCCACTCTTAACAGATGAGGAGGGACAGTGCTCCCTTACTCTCTCTGGGTAACTGCAGGTGCTTCTGACCTGCACAGATTAGATTTCTGGACACTCCTGAGACCCCATCCCTGTTTCTGGCAGGGTAAGGTGGAGGCAAGTACTTTGTCAGTCTACCTGGGCAAATGCAGTCAGTTTTGACCTGCATGGCTTAATGTTCTGCCCATACCTGCAACTCCATCCCTGCCCCAGACAGGGAAGGAAGTGGCATGGAGCTTCATCAGTCTCCCCAGGCATCTACAGATGGTCTTTACTTGAATTACTGCACATGGTTGTGTCTCCATTTCTAACCCTGGCAGAGAAGAAAGGTGGGAGAAATTTCATCAGTTCCCAGGGTAAGATCAGCAGCTTCAACATCCACAGCTTACAGTACCAACTCCATCCTTTGTTCTTACTCTGGAACCAGCAAGGGAGAAAAGTCATGAAAGAGATGAGAAAGAACTGAAAAAGTTCAGACTGTCTAAACATGAACCACTGTAAAGTTCCAAATTAAGTAGAACCAAGTATAAAACAGTATACCAAGTATAAAACCAAGTATGAAAAAAACAATCAAATAGAAAGCCCTATGTTAAAAGGAGAACTGCATCCAGAATAAATGCATGTAGAAAATCGCATACTGAGACAACAACAAAAAATTGCAACCCATACCAAGAAACAGGAAGTTATGTCCCAGTGAAAGGAACAAGCTAAGCTTCCAGATGACATAAGGGAGTTGAGACAACTAATCACAGATGTTTGAACAAATCTCCTTAATATATTCAAGAGATGGTATGGGAGTTTGATATTGTTTATAAATTCCAGAAATAGATATTGGATTGCATTTGTAAACTGGTCTGTCCCTCTGGGCATATTAGATTATATTGGATTCAGAGGTTTCACTTTTTAAATAATGACTAGGGCTTTGATTGGGTGACATCAGTAAGACATTGCATCCCTGCCCCCTTGGTGGGCAGGGACTCACAGAGAAAAGACATGACAAAGGACAAGAGTTGGTAGTTTTGAGCTGGAGCCCAGGAAGTGAACACATAAGAGAAGAACACATAGGAATAGAGATGGCTACTTTCTCACTGCAGAATCCCCAGGGAGAGAGACAGAGCTTTTTACCTGAGAGTCTACAGCTGGCCTTGTGGAGAAAGCAAAGCAGCTGAGCCTGGAGAGAAATAGAGTCCCAGAAAGAGAAGAACATAAGAAGCCTGAACTCTTGGCAGACATCAATAGCCATCTTGTCCCAACACATGGCAATAGATTTTGGTGAGGGAAGTAATTTATGCTTTATGGCCTGGTAACTGTAATATTTTACCACAAATAAATACCCTTTATGAAAGCCAACATTTTTCTGATATTTTGTATCAGCACAACTTTGGCTGACTAATACAGGTGGCTAAAGAGATAAGATTATTAAGAAGATACTGGATGATAAAAAAGAAGAATTAGAAAGCATATATAGAAAAATAGCAGATCCTATGGGAATGAAAGATACAATAAATTAAATAGAAAATACACTGGAAGCATATAACCAGAGATCTGAGGAGGCAGAGGAAAGGATCAGGGAGCTTGAAGACATGGCCTCCAAAAGTAAACATACAAAAGAAGATAAAGAAAAGAAGGGAAAAATTGAGCAGGGTCTCAGGGAACTAAATGAGGGCAAGAGACATGCAAATATACATGTCATGGTTGTCCTAGAAGGAGAAGAGAAGGGAAAAGGGGCAGAAGCATTATTTGAGGATATAACAGTAGGAAATTTCCAACCCTACTGTTGGATATCAATGTCTGAGAAGCACAACATACTCCCATCTGAATAAATCCCAACAGAACTACTCAAAGAAACATATTAATCAGAATGCCAAATGCTAAAGATAAAGAAAGAATCCTGAGAGTAGAATGAGAAAAGAGATGATTCCCATACAAGGGATACCCAATAAGATTAACTGCTAATTTTTCAGCAGAAATCAAATTGACAGGAAGGCAGTGGTATGATATGTTTAAGATACTGAAAAAAGAAAACTGCCAGCCAAGAATTTTATATCTAGCAAGATTGACTTTTAAAAATAAAGGTGAATTTAGAATATTCACAGAGAAGCAGAAACTGATAGAGTTTGTAATCAATAGACAATAGACTGGCTTTACAAGAAATACTAAAGGGAGTGCTATAGCCTGAAAACAAAACAAAACAAAACAAAAAACAGGAGAGAGAGGCTTGGAAGAGAGTCTAGAAATGGATATTGTGTCAGTAAATGTAACTAAAGCTGCACAAAGAAAGGTAAAATTAAAATATAAAGATAAAACCCAAAGGCCAAAATGGGTGATGTAAGAACTGCCTTTACAGTAACAACATTGAATGCTAAGAGATTAAACTCCCTAATCAAAAGACACAAACTGGCAGAATGGATTAGAAAATATAAGCTATCTCTATGCTGTCTACAGAAAACCTTAGACCCAAAATGCAAATAAATTGAAAGTGAAAAGTTGGAAAAAGATATTCCACACATGCAGTAAACAAACAAACAAAAAAAGGAGATTACCTATACTTATATTAGATAAAATAGACTTTACTATCATCATTGTTATTAGAGTCAAGGGACAATTCAAGTAACCAGGAAGTCTCAAATTACATGAGGCAAACACTGGTAAAACTGAAGGGAGAAATAGATGTCTCTACAATAATAGTTGGAAACTTTACTACACCACTCTCATCACTGGATAGAACATTTGAGGAAAGGATGAATAAAGAAAGAGAGCTTTAATAACATGATAAATGACGTAAACCTAATAAACATATACAAAATATTGTACCCCAAAACAGCAGGATATACATTCTTCTCAACAGCTCATGGATATTTCTCTAGGGTAGAACATATGTTGGGTCAGAAAGCATATGCCAAATTTTAAAACATTGAAAGGATACAAATCAGCTTCTCTGTTTAAAATTGAATAAATCTGGAAATAAACAACAGGCAGAAAAAGAGATAAATCAAAAATATATGGAGATTATAAAACACACTCTAAAATAATCAGTGGATGAAAAAGCAAATTGCAAAAGAAGTCGATATATATCTTGAGATCAGTGAAAACAAGAACACATCATATAAGAACCTATGGGATGTAGTGAAAGCAGTGCTGAGAGGGAAATTTATAGCACTCAAAGTTCACATTTAAAAAAAAAGAACTAAAATCAAAGACCTAACTACACAACAGGAGGAAATAGTTGCTATTCCCAAAGCAAGCAGAAGGAATGAAATAAGATCAGAACAGAAATAAATGAAATTGAGAACAAAAAACAATAGAGAGAATTAAAAACAACAACAAAAAATGTTGGTTCTTTGAGAAGATTAACAGTATTGACAAACACTGAGCTAGATTGACAAATGAAAAAGAGATAAGATGCAAATAAATAAAATCAGAAATGAAAATGGGGGCATTACTACTGACCCCACAGAAATGAAAGAGATAATAAGAGGATACTATGAATAACTGTATGCCAACAAACTAGACAATGTAAATGAAATGCGAAAATTCCTAGGAAAGTACAAACAACCAACTCTGACCCTTGAAGAAATAGCAGATCTCAACAAACCAATCATATGAGTTTGAAACAGTAATCAAATAACTCCTCAAAATGAAATGCCCAGAACCAGATGGCTTCACAGGTGAATTCTACCAAGCAAAGACTATTTAATACCAATCTTACTCAAACTTATCCAAAAATTAAAAAAAGGAATGCTACCAACCTCATTCTATGAAAGTAATTTCACCCTAACACAAAAGTTAGATAAAGATATTACAAAGAAAATACAGACCCATTTTTCAAGGTGCTATTTACAAATTGGCTCACCACTCACAGTAACACAGATTAATATTCAAGCATGACGTATTTGGGGTACAAGTTTCAATCTCCAACATGATTCTAATACATTCATGATTGATCTGTTAGTGCAAAACTTTACTACAATTTAACTTTTTTTTTTAACTCTTTCTTACTAGTTTTTATTACAGCTTATATTTTACTTCTACATGTGTTATAAATTCCACAAGGAATTATTTTTGTTTTCATAGTAGTTCTTATTAACATTTCTATTGCTCTTTATTGCCTATTACACTTCTGAGCTTTTTCATGTGTGACAGTTTGACATTGTTTATGAATTCCCCAAGACAGAGTATGTTTGCAAACTGGTCTGTTCCTTTGGTAAAATCAATTTATGGCTTCTCATTGGGCTATATCAATAAGGTGTAGCTCGGGTTGAGTCTCAGGGTCTGCTGAAAACTCATATTACCCCTTTAGGCTAATATAATTGAACCCTCACTCAAGAAGACACCCAGGAAGTGAAAGAAAGAGCTCCAGAGATGGCAGAAGATAGACTTTGATCCTGCACCCCTGGGAAGAAAGATGAGCCATTTGCCTGATAGTTTGCAGCTGATCCTGGAAACAAGCCTTATGCCAGCCTGTAGCTGAGAGGAAGGCTGAACCCTTGCAGAGATCACCTGCCATCTTGGTTCAACACGTGACAACCAAATTTGGTGAGAAACTGACATTGAGTTAGACTTTTTAAAGCCTTGGATCTAAACTTTTACCCAGATAAATACCCTTTATAAAAGCCAAAAGATTGCTGTTACTTTGCATCAGCACCCTTTTGGCTGACTAATACAATATGAGAACCTACAATTCTGATAATATATGCTTCATATGATTTTTGTTTGCTAATAGCTGCCAAAAGCAATTTACTAGAAATGTGATGGCTTTTACAATGGGGATTTATTAGCTTAATAGCTTACAGTTCTGAAGCCATTAAAATGTCCAAATAGAGACATTAAGTGTTGTTCTTTCCCCTAAGACTTGCTGCTGGAGATCCTGGAATCCACTGTCAAATGGAAAGGCACATGGTGGAGTCTCCCTTCTCCTCAGTGTCTTGTTGCCTTCAGCTTCCTTGTTTCAGTGGCTTCGTCTTCCAGACTCCATGTATCTCTCTGTGTCTGTGTCTTTTCTCCCTCAGTTTTGCTGGCTTTTCTCTCCATATCCATCCCATTTATACAGGACTCAAGTAAGAGGATTAAGACCCACCCTGGGCCATGTCCTTCTGAAGTAATCTAATCAAAGGCCCTAAACTGAAGCAATTGAATCAAAATATCCCACCAACAATAGGATCACACCCACATTAATGGATGAGATCTAATGACAAGATTTTCTGGGGTCCATCCTGTATCAAACTAGCCATCATAATTTACTTTGGGACTCTGTTGTTTGGTAAGTTTAAGTTGTTTATTATTGCTATATATTACTGATGAATTGAATGTTTTATAAATATATACTACCCTTTTTTTTTTTTAATTTACTTCAAGACTATTTTATCTAATATTAGTATAGCCACTCTATCTTTCTTTTGCCCACTATGTGCATGGGAGATGTTCTTCCCTCTTTTTGCTTTCAATCTATTAGGGTTTTTTGATCTAGAATGATTCTTTTGAGGACAGCATATAGTTTTATCATGTTTGTATTCCATTCATTCAATATCTTTTTTTTAACTGGTGAGTTTAATCCATTAATATTTAAGTTGTTAATATAAGGAAGCACTTCTAAAATTTTTATATTGTTTTCTATGCTGTATATTTTCTGAGTTCCTTCAGTACTGATTTATATTGTTTTTTATTTCATTTTCTAATATAACACATTGATTTCTTCCTCCTTTCTGTTTCTCTGTATTTCTTAGTGGTTACTCTCGTAATTACAGCTAATATCCCAACTTTATACAATGTATATTAAATTGATACCAACTTAGTTTCAAAAACATACAAACTCCTGTCCCTCTAAAGCTCCACCTCCTTTTATGCTGTTATTCTCATAATTAGAATGTTATACATGGTGCACTCATTAGCATAGACTGTTTTATGCATCTGTCATTTATATCATATAGAAAACAAAAAGAGGAGATACAAAAATAGCAATACTGAAAGGAGAGGCAAGATGGCATCAGTTTAGGAGGGCACTCACTGACTAGCTCTCTGAGGACAGCCGATTGCAGACAGGGTCCTGCCTGGGGGTCTGTGCTGTGGGCGCACTGAGCGAGAAGCTTGGGACATCTATCTGCAGGCAGATCGACTGCGTGGATTGATCTGTAGAGATTCGTGAGTTTTAAACCTGCCTGTAGTGGTTAACACAGATGGCTGAGCCCCACCCTCAGGAAAAAAGGATGGTTTGAGCCACGACTCCCGCCTGGCAACCCGGTGAGTGTGAGTGTTCTCCAAGAGTGGGAGGGTTCTGATGAAGGGTTAAGAGGGTTTTCCTTTCCATGGATTTGGCTGCCTGGAACCCCTTGAAGCTTGGGCAAACAAAATAGCTGGATTGAATCAACACCAGGCAGAGGGGAGGGGCAAATCTGCTGAAAAAGTTGATTTACTTAGCTGCCCAGGAATACATCCCACACCCCACTAACCTGGTGAGAGGGAGCATTCTCCGAGAGAAGAAGGGTTGTGACAGAAGGTGGAGAGGAGTTTCCCTTCTGTGGATTTGGCTGCCTGGACCCCCTCATAGCTTTGGGGAGCAGATAAGCTGGCTTGAAGCAATGCCAGGCTGAGGGGAGAGGTGAATCTACTGAGGAAGACTGATTTACCCAGCAGACCAGTGACACTGAGTCTTGGCCCCAGATGGGGTGAATTCAGCCAATTTTATTGTTCTACACTGACAAGCATCAGAGCTTCAGCAACTCTGGGGAGGTTAGGAAGTGGGAAGTGCTTGATTAGTTTTCATGAGCCTAGATAGGTCCCCTTGGTGGAGGGGGTGGTCTAGAAGAGGACTTCTTTTGGGTCCCTTATTTCACCAAAAAAAAAAAAAAAAGAAGAAGAAGACAGTCACTTTAAAAAATGAAAACCGAATTCTTCTTTTTAATTTAGTTTAATAGCTAAAATCTGCCTCAAAACCTGTAGATAGAACCCTGCAGGGAAATTGATTGATAAACACAAGCAGGCTGAGAGGTTCCACAAGGAACCTAGAAGGAATACTGTTCTTCCTTAGCTTTGTTTAACTGCTTGCTTGTGTGGTTGTTTGGTTTTTCTCTGTTTATTTGTTGTCTTTTGCTTTTCTTCCCTCTTTCCTCCCCTGCTTTTTTTTTTTCCTTTTTTTTTTTTTAATTGGGTGCTGCTAGCTTGTCTCTTCTTTGATGTGCTTCTTCAGTGATTTCCCATTCTCTGTCTATATTGATTTTGCCTTCCAAGCTATCTCTTCCCCTTTCTTCATCTTTCTGCCTTCTGCTTTCTGTTGTAGTTCTTACACACCACGTTTTTTCATTATCCCACAACTTAAGGATATCAATTTCTATTCTATCTATTCTGTTTTCTTCTTTATTAATTAATATTAACTTTTTACTTTCAGCCCTTTCTTCACTCTTTCTCTCCTTCCTCATCATTCTAGCCTTCTAAATCATTATATTCCCCTAATTGGCTTCCCAGTCCATTGTAGGCACTCCACTTGTTTCCTATTACTCTACACTGCCTCCATGAGTTAAATATTCATTTCACCAAGACCTATTTGGCCCCTCTTCTAAAATTTATCAATATTACTCTTTTCCTTCTCCCTTACTCACATCTTTTGATTCCTCTGGCCCAATCTTTTGTCTTCAATGAAACATAGAAAGAAGCAAGGAAATAAAATAAGAAGAAAAAGTGTCAAAGAGAAAACTTAACACACATACAGAACCACCAGCTAAATAGAACTCTAGAGCAGAGAGAGAAGCTAATCAATTGAATAAACCCATCAATATAAAATGATGACTAGAGGGCAACTAAAAATTACAAACCACACTGAGAAACAGGAAGACATGGACAGTCCAATGAACAAACTAAAAACCAGGAAGAGATGCAGAACATCGAACAACTAATCAAAGCTTTCCAAACAAATATCATGGCCCAACTTAATGAAGTGAAGGAAGAGATTAAAGATATAAAGAAAACACTGGGAGAACATACAGAAGAAGTTGTAAACATAAACAAAAAGATAATGGATATGATGGTGGTCAAAGGCACAATCCAAGAAAACAAAAAGATGATGGATTCACATAACAGCAGATTTGAACAGACAAAAGAAAGAATTAGTAATGTGGAAGACAATACATCTGAAATCAAACAGATAGTAGAGCAGATAGACAAAAAGATAGAAAAAATCCAGCAGGGACTCAGGGAGTTAACCGACAGCACATAATGCACAAATATAAACAATATGGGCATTCCAGAAGGAGAAGAGATTGAAAAGGGAACAGAAGGTATGTTGAAGGAAATAATGGCTGAAAACTTCCCAACCCTATTGAGAGAGATGGATGTGCAGATCTAGGAAGCACAGTCCTTCCCAAATAGTATAAATCCCAACAGGCCAACTGAAAGACATATACTTGTCAAAATGTCTAATGCTCAAGACAAAGAGAAAATACTCAAGGGAGCAAGGCAAAAGAGAACCATCATATACAAGTGATACACAATAAGATAAAGTGCTGATTTCTCATCTGAAACCATGGAGGCAAAAAGACAGTGGTATGACATAGTCAAAGTACTAAAAGAAAAAAAAAAATTTCCAGCCACGAATTCTCTATCCAGGAAAACTGGCATTCAAAAATGATGGACAGTTCAAAATATTCACAGATAAACAGAAATTAAGAGTGTATGTCTGTAAGAAACCTGCACTTCAAGAGATACTAAACAAAGTTCTACAAGTTGAAAGGAAAAAACAAGGGACAGAGAGTTGGAGGAGAGTTTAAAAACAACTAAAAAGACAAAAACAGAAACAAAACAACATATGACATACATTAACCCAAAGAAAATATGGCTGAAGTAAGAAATTTGTTGTGTATAATAACACTTAATGTTAATGGATTAAATTCACCACTCAAGAGACACACATTGGCAGAATGCATAAGGAAATATGATCCATCTATTTGCTGTCTACAAGAAACTCACCATCGACCCAGGGATTCAAGGATGCTGAAAGTGAATGGCTGGAAAACAATTTTAAAGCTAACAATAGCCAAAAAAGGGCAGAAGTAGCTATTCTAATATCAGACAAAATAGACTTTAAATGCAAAACTATTGTAAGAGACAAAGACGGACACTACATTAGTAAAAGGGGTAATCTCTCAAGAAGAGAGAACATTCATAAACATTTATGCACCTAATGGGGGTGCCTCAAAACACATGAGGCAAACTCCAGAAAAACTAAGTGGAGAAATAAAGGCTTCTACAATTATAGTGGGGGATTTAATACCCCATTATCATCATTAGACAGAACATATATAGAGAGAATCAATAAAAAAAACAAAGACTCTGAACAATACATTAGAGGACCTGGACTTAATAGACATATACAGAGCACTACACCCAAATACAGCAGGATTTACATTCTTCTCGAGTGCACATGGATCATACTCCAAGATATACCACGTGCGGGCAAC
This sequence comes from Tolypeutes matacus, assembly GCA_026826555.1. NCBI lineage: Eukaryota > Metazoa > Chordata > Mammalia > Cingulata > Chlamyphoridae > Tolypeutes > Tolypeutes matacus. Next base: position 380,051 of record JAKSZT010054321.1, read on the forward strand.
AGAACAACTCTCAATGAATTCAGAAAGATTGAGATTATACAAAGTCATTTCTCTGACCACAATGGAATGAAACTGGAAATCATTAAGGGCCAGAGAAACAGATTAAGCACAAAGATATGGAAGTTAAACAACACACTGTTAGGCAAAGAGTGGGTCAAAGAGGAAATCTCAAAAGAAATCAGTAACTATCTTGAAACTCATAAAAATGCAACACAAAATATCAAAAACTATGGGAGGCAGTGGAAGTTGTCCTGAGAGGGAAGTTCATAGCCATAAATACATATATTAAAAAAGAAGAAAGAGCTAAAATTGCAGACCTAGCTGCACACTTGGAAGAATTGGAAAAACAACAACAAACTAAACATAAAAGAAGTAGAAAGAAGGAAATAACAAAGATTACAGCAGAACTAAATGAAATAGATAATAAGAAAGCACTAGAAAAAAATAAACAAAACCAAAAGCTGGTACTCCAAGAAGATCAATAAAATTCACAAACCTTAGCCAGAATAACAAAGAAAAAGAGAACGGATGCAAATACACAAAATAAGGAAAGAGGAAGGGGATATCACTAGTGACCCCGCAGAAATAAAAAGTATCATAAGGGGATACTTTGAAAAATTATATGCCAACAAGAATGATAACTTAGAGGAAATGGACAACTCTCTAGAAACTCACAAACAGGCTACATTGATGAAAGAAGAAACTGATGAACTCAACAGTCCAATTACAAGTAAAGAGATAGACTCAGTGATCAAAAACCACCAAACTAAGAAAAGCCTATGACCAGATGGCTTCACAGCTGAATTCTACCGAACATTCCAGAAGGAGCTAACACCAAATCTGCGTAAGCTCTTCCAAAAAATAGAAGTAGAAGGAATATTGCCTAACTCTACAATGCCAACATTACCCTAATACCAAAACCAAACAAAGATGCCACAAGAAAGGAAAATTACAGACCAATCTCTCTAATGAACCTAGATCCTAAAATCCTCAACAAAATACTTGCTAATTGCATTCAACAACATATCAAAAGGATTATACACCATGACCAAGTAGGTTTCATCCCAGGTATGCAAGGATCGTTCAATATAAGAAAATTAATCAATATAATACACCACATAAACAGATTGAAAGAAAAAAATCACATGATCATCTACAAATGCAGCAAAAACATTCAACAAAATATAGCACTCTTTCCTGATAAAAACACTGCAAAAGATAGGAATAAAAGGAAACATTCTGAATATGATAAAGGGTATATATGAAAAACCCAAAGCTAACATCACCTTCAATGGTGAAATACTTAAAGCCTTCCCTCTGAGATCGGGAACAAGACAAGGATGCCCACTATCACCACTCCTATTTAACATTGTCTTAGAAGTACTTGCTCAAACACTGAGGCAAGAAAAGGGTATAAAAGACACCCAGATAGGAAAAGAACAATTAAAAATTTCATTATTTGCAGACGACATGATCCTATGCATAAAAAGCCCTGATAAATCTACAACAAAGCTTCTAGAACTTATAAAGGAGTTCAGTAATGTTGCAGGCTGTAATATTAATGCTCAAAAACCAGTAGCCTTTCTGTATCCCAATAATGAGCAATCTGAGGAGGAAATTTTAAAAATTTCCATTTACAATAGTAACTAAAAGAATCAAAAAACCTAGGAATAAATATAACTTTACCCTTTATAAAGACCAACCCATTTTTGGTATTTCACATTAGCACCCCTTTGGCTGACTAATACAGAATTTGGTACCAGGAGTGGGGTAGTGCTTTTGTAATTACCAAAATGTTGGAACGGTTTTATAAATGGGTAAGGGGTATTTTTTGGAGGAATTGTGAAATGCTTGATGAAAAAGGCCTAAATTGCTTTGAAGAAACTCTTGATAGTAATATGGACGCTAAAGAGACTTTCTATGATGCCTTAGAAGTAAATGATGAAACTTTTATTGGAAACTGGAGGAAAGGTGATCCATGTTTTAAAGTTGCAGAGAACTTAGCAAGATTAACTCCTGGTGTTATATGGAAGACAGAATTTAAAAATGGCAAACCAGAGCATTTAGCTAAAGAACTTTCCAAGGTAAACTCGGAGAATGTGGCTTGGCTTCTCCTTGCAGCTTATAGCAAAATACTAGATGAGAGAAATACACTCAGGACTGAACTTTTGGGCAAAAAGAAAACAGAAACTGATTCTGGAACTTCCAAGTTTGTGGAAATCAAATTCCCAGATGAAAATGCCCTATTTGAAGACTTTACTAAACTTGGAACTCATAACACAGAATTGAAGATGCAGTTATCTAGGAAAGACTTGTGGAAAGTCTTACTGTCTGATGGCTTGGAACCCTGCTTCCTGCATGCTAAATCAACAAAGTTTTTGAGAGAGCTGTATGAACAAAACCACTGTCAGCTTGGACAAAAGATGACATGGAAAGGAGAGATTAAAGAAGAATCAGCTTTAAGAAGAAAACCGTGGAAGCAGAGATCTGGACTTAAGACATCTCCTTGGGCCAAGAGAGGAGCCCCACCCATGTGTACATAGAGGGTGAGTTTGCCCCTGCAGTTGAATAAGGTGGACGTCCCCACCCGATGTTCAGGAAGAGTTTTGCCACCCCAGGGTGCAGAGAGGTTGGAGCACATTCCTCAAAGATTAGGGCTGTTAAGGTCAACACCCCATTGGTCTGAGAGGGGTGTACCTGTCCCCCATAGATTAAAGAAAGCCAGGTGGTCAACGCATTGCTTTGAGAGGGTTGAGCCTGTGTGCCAAAGGTTAGGGAAGGCCAGGTGGTCAACTCGTTGCTCTGAGAGTGTTGAGCCTGTATGCCAAAGGTTAGGGGGAATGTTATCTTCACCTCACTGTACAAGGGGGGCTAAGACTCTAACCCAAAGATTGGGTAAGGTGTGGCAATCACCCCAACACTCTTGGAGGGTGAGGTCTGGAGTTTGGTCGACACCCAGATGCTTGATGAGGGTGGAACCAAGAAAATGACCATTGGGCAAGCCTGTGGAAACGGTGGGTTCCCATGTGGCCCTAAGGAAAAGAAAACATCTTCTTCAAAATGACTCTCAGACTTTGAAATCAAATGGAGGATGCCCTGCAAGTTTACTGAACTGTAGAGGACCCATGACTCATGTTTAACATCCCAATTTCTCCTTATAATATTGAAAATGTTTATCTTTTGTCTTTCCATTTGTGTATTGGAAGCAGTTAAATGGTTTTGTAAGATTCAGAGGTCTATGGCAGATGGGACTTTGCCTGAAGACAAACTGTATTTCTTTAAAATGATTTTGATATGATTTTGTACTTGGATCATTACTGATTTAAGTTTTTTAAATATTGTAATGTATTTTTGGAATTCAGAGGGTGGAATGTGGCAGTTTGATGTAATTATGAATTCCAAAAATATAATTGAATCATGCTTGTAAACTGATCTGTTAATCTGGGAATGATTAGGTTAGGATTAGGGCGTTGAGCCCCACCCCTTGGTGGGTGGGGAATTGAATATAAAAGGCAAGGCAAAGGAAAGTTGAAGCAGTCTTTTGAGAAGAAGTTTTGATTTTGGAAAGAAGGCCCCAGGAGAAGAGAAGTAAGCTGTTTGCCTGATCATCTATAGCTGACCTTGAGGAGGAAACAGGAGCTAAGCCCGGAGAGAAACGCAGCTCCGGGAAGAGAGGAACCCCAGAAGCCTGAACCGTGGCAAACGCCGGCAGCTGTCTTGCTCTAACACGTGGCAATGGACTGTGGTGAGAGAAGAAACTTATTTCTTTATGGCCTGGTATCTGTGGACTTCTACCCCAAATAAATACCCTTTATAAAGACCAGCCCATTTTTGGTATTTCACATTAGCACCCCTTTGGCTGACTAATACAGAATTATATATAGAAAACTACACAACACTGTTAAAGGAAATCAAAGAGGACTTACATAAATAGAAGAATATTCCCTGTTCAAGGATAGGAAGATTAAACATCATCAAGATGTCTATCCTACCCAAACTAATCTACAGATTTAATGCAATCCCAATAAAAATCAACACTGTATTTTTTAAGGAACTGGAAAAACGAACTAAAAAGTATATTCGGAAAAGTGAGAGGCCCCGAATCACCAAAGACATATTGAAAAAGAAAAATCAAAATCACATTACCTCGCATATACAGTCATCTGATATTTGACAAGGCCACGAAACCCACTCAGCTGGGAGAGAGTGGCCTCTTTAACAAGTGGTGCTTGGAGAACTGGATATCCATATCCAAAAGAATGAGAGAAGAATACCATCTCATACCTTATACAAAAATCAACTCAAGATGGATCAAAGATCTAAATATAAGAGCCAAAACCATAAAAACCTTGGAAGATAATTGTAATAGGAAAAGGTTTCATGAACTTCACAGCCAAAGCACGAGCAGCAAGAGAAAAAATTGATAAATGGGATCTCCTCAAAATTAAAAACTTCTGCACCTCTAAGGATGTTATTAAGAAAATAAAAAGACAACCTACCCAATGGGAAAAAATATTCGGCAACCATATATCTGATAGGAGCCTAATATCCTGCATATATAAAGAAATCCTTCACCTCGAAAATAAAAGGACAAACAACCCATATAAAAAATGGGCAAGTGACCTGAAAAGACACTTCTCCAAGGAAGAAATACAAATGGCTAAAAAGCACATGAAAAAATGCTCAACATCACTTGCTATCAGGGAAATGCAAATCAAAACTACAATGAGATACCATCTTACACCCATCAGAATGGCAGCTATTAAAAAAACAGGAGACACTAAATGTTGGAGAGGATGTGGAGGAATAGGAACCCTCATCCACTGCTGGTGGGACTGCGGTATGGTCCAGCCACTGTGGAGGACAGTTTGGCGGTTCGTCAGAAAACTTGCAATAGATCTTCCATATGATCCAGCAATTCCACTACTGGGTATATACCCAGAAGAACTGAAAACAAAAATACAAACA
>JAKSZT010054321.1:402836-429898 GCA_026826555.1 Tolypeutes matacus
TATATATATATATAACATTTTTGTAAGCAAATACACATATATGCATATATATTTATATATCATTTTACAAATGTTTGTATGTATTGTGAGAATTTTGATTTTTACCCATAATAAAAAAAAAAAATTATTTAAAAAAAAAAAATCACATTACCTGACTTTAAAACATACTACAAAGCTACAGTGCTCAAAACTTCATAGTATTGGCACAAGGATAGAGCTACTGACCAATGGAACCAGGTTGAGAGCTCTGATATAGATCCTCGCATAAACAGTCATCTGATATTCGGCAAGGCCACCATGTCCACACAGTTGGGAGAGAATAGCCTCTTTAACATGTGGTGCTTGGAAAACTGGATATCCATAGCCAAAAAAATCAGAGAGGAATGCCATCTCACACCTTATACAAAAATCAACTCAAGATGGATCAAAGATCTAAATATAAGAGCCCAAACCATGAAGACCTTGGAAGATAATGTAGGGAAGCATCTACAGGATCTTGTAATGGGAAATGGTTGTATGAACTTCACACCCAAAGCATGAGCAGCAAGAAAAAAAATAGATAAATGGGATCTCCCCAAAATTAAAAGCTTCTGCACCTCAAAGGATGTTATTAAGAAAATAAAAAGGCAGCCTACCCAATGGGAGAAAATATTTGGCAACCATATATCTGATAAGAGCCTAATATCCTGCATATATAAAAAATCCTACACCTTGAAAATAAAAAGACAAACAACCCATTTAAAATGGGCAAGTGACCTGAAAAGACACTTCCTCAAGGAAGAAATACAAATGGCTAAAAAGCACATGAAAAAATTCTTGACATTGCTAGCTATTAGGGAAATGCAAATCAAAACTACAATGAGATACCATCTTACACCCATCAGAATGGCAGCTATTAAAAAACAGCAGAATATAAGTGTTGGAGAGAATGTGGAGGAATAGGAACCCTCATCCACTGCTGGTGAGATTGTGGAATGGTCTAGACACTGGGGAAGACGGTTTGAAGATTCCTCAGAAAACTAACAATAGACCTTCTATATGATCCAGTGATTCCACCGCTGGGTATATACCCAGAAGAATTGAAATCAAAGACATGAACAGATATATGCACCCCAGTGTTCATAGTGGCATTGTTCACTATTGCCAAAAGTTGGAATCAGCCTCAGTTCCCATCAGTAAATGAATGGATAAACAAAATGTGGCACATACATACGATGGAATATTACTCAGCTGTAAGAAGGAATAAAGTGCTAACACATGGAATAACATGAATGAATCTTGAAGACCTTAAATTGAGTGAAGCAAGCCAGGCATTGAAGGATGAACAGTATATGACCTCACTGAATTGAATTGAGGAAAGTGTGCAGTCTCTGAGAACCATTGTCTGAAAGATAGGTAAACAAGGGAGAGAAAGAGAAGAGAAGGTTGTGAGCTGTCACGCATATGGTCATAATCTATGGTAAAGTGATAGAGTATAGTTGCATATTGAAGGATAGGACAGGTGGGTAGTGATATTACTGGGTTTGGTGGTGCAAGGTGGGTAGATTAGGAAGGGCAGGTTAGAATACACAGGGCATATAACTATGAATCTTGTCATCCAATGAGTCAAGACAGGTAGTGTCATATGCCCCAGGGGGATGGGGAGGAAGGAACAGAAAAGATAAAACAGGGGGTATTTAGTGGTCATGGGAAATGTTTTTCATTACCTCAAAGTAATGGACACAGGGCATGGTAAATACCATCAAAAATTATTGAAATGTACCATCTAAATTGTAAACTATACTATAAACCATTGACAATGTTTAGTAGCTATGTTTCACTATCTTTATAACAGTTATAACAATACTACCATCCTCAAAAAAAAAAAAAAAGTTTTAGTATGAGGTGAGGAAAGGGGAAGGAGGTTGGGTATATGAGAGCCTCTAGAATTCTGTGTGTGACATTGGTGTGACTAAACCCCATTGAAAATTAAATGAAAATCTGGAAGACACTGGGGAATGAGAGGGGGAAGGTACCACGGAACAAACTGAACACCCAATAATGCAGTGATAAAAGGAAAAAAATAATAATTTAAAATTTTTTCTGTTTTTTTTCCCCATTTTTTGAATGCCCCAATCCATTAATTATATTTTATTTTTACCTTTTTTTCTGAGTTTCAATATATTTTATATCTTGCATTTAAGCTTATCTTTATTATTTCATTTTCCTATTAATTGTATTTGGTTATTATATGGGCTTCATCTTCAAGGAAGGTTTAGATCACTGAAGGGATAGATGTGGGCTGCAGAGGATCATTGGTGGGTGGTGTCTGGGATGGGGGATTCATGGGACGAAGGTCATCTGAATATACATGAAAGATATATATACAAAATTGTTCAAATGATCAAGGGATGGGGCATGGTCATGGTGGGTAGATAATCACTCAATAAATGAGGGAATACTGAATTCCCAGCCTGGAGAGCTCTGCCACATTCTCCAAGGGAACAGCAACAGTCCCCTGAGTGCAGGGGCAGTGTCCGGCAAAAGAGGATGGTCCACTGATGTGTTCTTGTTATTGATGACTAGCCTTATGAGTCTTTGTTCTTGTAATTGAAACTTAGCCTACTGTTATGGGGTGATTAAGGTTGCCACCTGAGAGTCTCCTTGTTGCTCAAATGTGGCCTCTCTCTAAGCCAAACTCAGCATATGAATGCATTACCTTCCCCCCAGCGTGAGACATGACTCCCGGGGATGAGCCTCCCTGGTAACGAGGGATTAATACCAAGTGCCAATTGGCAATATGACTGGAAAAAGACCTTGAATAAAAGGAGGAAAAGGTGAAGACAAATGAGTTCATGTGGCTAAGAGACTTCAAAGTGAGTCGGGATGGCATCCCAGAGGTAATGCTTACACACACCTCAGTAGGATCTCATAGTACACCAAAGTGGATATCACCCCAAACAGAGGGGCTCCTGAGGGCTCTGTAGACACCTAGGTCCTATATAAGGGGGGATAGTTCCAGAGATTGATGCCTTATCAGTGGGCTCTACTTTGGATCTGTGCCCTGAGAGTGACAGAGTTGGACTCAAATAAGTCCTCCCTGCACATGGTCCATCAGTCCCTTCTATTCAAACCTATATGTGATGCTGGAGTTTGCAGGTATACTTACAGAGACTGGAGCCTCTGGTTTGCCCATGTGCCAGCTGTGCCTGGAATTTCGGTGGAGCTGCAACTCCTATTCTACAGCTCAATGGACTCACCCAAGTCACCTGGTGAGGAGACGATGATGGACAATGGCCATCCCAGGGAATGGAAAGAACCTGCAGTTGCAGGCAGGATAATCCCATCCACCATATCCATGTGATATAAGCCCAGTCTCATTTGGAGGTGGAGTGGACATCACCATCCCAAACTCCTCAGGATTGGGAGAAGAGCTATGGACTAGAGTGGATTTAATGGTATTCTGTTGTAGACATATTATGATTCAAGCAATGGAAGAAATTATAACAGTGAGGTGGAGCCAGTGGCCACTAGACATTTTCAGGGCAGGGAAGGGAAACGCAGTCGTAATACAGATGCTTTTTCAGGACTTGGGAATTATCGTGAGTGACATTACAATGACAGATATAGGCCGTTTTACATCAGCATATGCCATGCAGAACTGTGTGTAAGAGAGTGTGGTCTACAATGTGGACTATGGTCCATGCTTAGTGGCAAAGCCCCAGGATGTGCTTTGCAGGTGATGTGCCACACTAATGATAGATGTTTATGCGGGATGGTATGGGAGGTGTGGGAGGTGGGGAACATGGGAATCCCTGTTATTTTTGTGTAACATTTATGTAAATTAAACATCTTTTAAGATATATATATATATATAAAATAACATTTATGTAAGCAAATGCACATATATGCATATATATTTATATATAATTTTACAATTATTGATTGTAATTTTGAAAATTTTGATTTTTACCCATAATAAAAAAAATAGAAAAAAAACTTTTTTTTGCTTATATTTACCTTTACCAGTGTGTTCTGTTTCTTCACATAGCTTGAGCTACCCTCTTGAATTCTTTAATTTCAGCCTGAAAGATTCCATTCAGCATTTCTTGTAGGGAAAGTCCACTAGCAACAATATTCCTCACCTTTTGTTTATCTGGGAATGCCTTAATTTCTCCCTCATTTTTGAAGGACAATTTTGCTATATAGAGAATTCTTGGTTGCCATCTTTTTTCTATTTTCTTTCAGCACTTTATATATGTTCTTCCACTCCTCTTCTGAACTCCATGTTTTCAGATGAGCTATTGGATGATCATCTTATTCTGGATCTATTGTATATGATGAGTTCTGTTTCACTGCTTTTAAGATTCTCTTTCCTTTGAGCAGAAAGTGGCTATGTGGTGCACTGTGAGGACACAGCACAGGCACTACAGGGACTTTCAGCAAGTGAGTGATGTATTATTTACACTGCATAAAGGGTCCAAAAAACAGTGGAAAACATCTCACCCAGCTTAGCCAACTGCTCATTACGTCTGCATGCTTCTCTTCATGTCAGATATGTGGGACACCTCCACTGCCTGGGTGTTGAGGTTTTATACACTCCATGGCAGGGAAGATCTGCAAATAAGCAACCTTTGTGCCCTGGCAAACAGCTGGGTCTGGTTAAGATTGTATGTCACCCCTGACTGCCTGTGGTCTCTTGCAAAATGAAACATACTGAACAACAGCATGCAAGGAAGCACAAATGAAAACATACCAAATACCTACACACATATAAACCCACACACAAACAAGAATGGAAATATAACAAACACCTGCACACAATCAACTACAAAGCAAAAAGGAGGGGAGTAGGTAAGGCAAAGAATGTACTATATCAATGCTAAAAGTAAAAAAAAAAAATTAGAAAATGGAGTTTAGTTTTATGAGATATTAATATGATTAAGCATTTTTTTATCATTTCCTTCATTAACAAGGAGACCTTGCTCATGTCATTTAAAAAAGTATTCTCATGGGTATAAATGTGTCTTTTATCAAATTCAGGTTGTTTTCTGCTATACTCTTCAGATATTCTTTTGCCTATTTATTTCTTCTCTCCCATAATTCACATGTTGGTACACTAGATGATTTACCTGTAGCATACATGATTCTGCAGTTTTCCCACAATCCTTCCAGTTCCCCTTTTAGTCAATAATTTCATTTTTTAATAGTTACACAGTAAGCTTTGAGAAAAAAAATGCGAACTCGTGACTAAGTAAAACTTGTATGCTTAGACTTTTCTCCCATAAACTCTAAGAATAACCTGATGTGAATTGCTTGACCACCTTTGTATCAATAGGTTCCTTACATAATTACTGTAAAGATGTAACTTCAGCCTTAATGGCAAACATTGTAAATGCTCGTTTTACATAGTTACTGTGAAAGTGTAGCTTCTGCCCTGCTAAAAAATGCTGTGAATGTCCAGTCCTTGATTATCTGTCTTGAGCACTGCACTTTTTAATCATGCTTCCCTCTCACATGACCTCCCCATCCAAACACAGCCATGTAGTATAAAATACCCCTATTGCTTTGTGGCAAGTGCAGCTTGAGCCTTGGAAATGTCATTCTCTCTGCCTGCCATCACAGATGAGGATTTAGGCCATGATCAGGCTCAGACCCTCCAAGAGAGGGGACTCCCCTCCAGACCATTGAAGGTGAGGCCCCACATAAGCTCCTGTTAAACACTATTTGCTTGCCAGGCTGGACTTGTCCAAATCAGAGAGGGTCTGATGTATGTATCCCTCTCAGTTTGGTGGGAAGCTGTCATTTTACAATGCTCCCTGCTATGCTCAAAACAGTACCACAGGCCCATTAGTCTCTCTTTATTACATTTTTCTTTATTTCTGTTTTTCCAATTGGATAATTCAATTGACCTGTCTTCAAATTCACTGATTCTTTTCCTGCCTCCTCAAAACTGTTATTGAAACATGAGTGAACTTTTAATTTTAGCTATGGTCCTTTCCAGCTCCAGAATTTCTATTTGGTTGTTTTGTATCTTTTTGTTTTGTTTTATTGATATTAATATCATCTATATTATTACACATTGTAGTCCTGGTTCATGTTTTTTTTAAATAATATCTTTCATCTCAAAGCATATTTAAGGTAATTGATTTAAAATCTTTGTCTAGTCCTTGGTGTGGGCTTTCTCAAGGAGAGTTTCTTTCAATTTCTTTTTTCCTTTGAATAGAACATACCTTCCGGTTTCTTTGTTTGCCTTGAAATTTTCCCTGCAAATTTTACATTTTCAATATAATGTGATAACAATGGAAATCAGATTTTCCTCACTCCCAGAATTTTCTATTGTTGCTTGTTTGGGGGATGAAGTTTCCCATTTGTTTCATGACTTTAATACACAATTTTTTTAGAGCTAATTTATCTTGCCACAAGCGATATTTTAAGTCTCCATTTCATTTTCTCAGCATTCATCTAGTGATATGACAGATATTTCCTTTCTTCTGAAGTGTGATCATACAAGTCTCCATTCCATTTTCTCAGCATGAAGCCAGTTATTTGACAGAATCCCTGGAGCTAAAAACAAAACAAAAAACACTTTCTTCGTCTTTGCAAATTGGCTGTGAAATAGGGCACTCCAACAATTAGCCTGGCCACCTACAAGTCTGACTTAACCTCCCCCTCCTGCTTGGACAGTACCCAAAGATTGGTTGGAGGTAAAAACCTAAGGCTTTATCAAATCTTTTCTAAGCATAGGAGTTTTACTTTGGTTCCCCCAATATATGTGGTATTCCTAAGCAGTCCTGCATTGCATAATGATAGTCCTTGTCTGCATCCTTATTTCCGGGCTTTTGTGACCATATGCTGATTAACTTGTGTTTTAATTTCCTCATTGCTAAAGCAAATACCATGTAATGGGTTGACTTAAACAATGGAAATTTCTTGGCTCACAGTTTTTAGGCTATGAGAAGTTCAAAATCAAGGCATCATTCAGGTCATACTTTCTCCAATTGGAATGGTGTCCAGACTCTGCAAAAACGCCAAGACACAATCCCCACTGGCTCTAACATTTGGATAGTGTCCAGACTCTCTGCAAATGCTGGGGCACAGTCTAAACTATCTCCAAGTATTGAGGTGGAAGCATTCTCCCTTAACAATGGGTCATAAGGCTTGCCTCCTCCAAGTGTTGGAGCATATGTTCTGCCCTCTCCAAATGCAGATGTGAACCAGCCCTTTCCACACACATGTTGACCTCCTCTTTTGATCCAAGGAGATATCTGATCCAGACTTGGGCTTTAATGGTTCTGCCCTTGAAAAGTATGCTTAAATATAGTTATTTTTCATCATGATAAGTAGTTAGTTACATAGGAAGACATAACAATGCTAAATTTATATACACCCAGTAACATAGCTTTAAAATATATAATGTATAAAATGTAATAACAAAAAGAATTTTAAAAATCATAGCTGGATATGTAAATAAAATTTAGCCAGTAACATGAATGTGAGAACACCATCAGTAAATGTATAAAATATCTCTTAATGGTGCAAAATGCAATTCTTTTTAAGTGTACATTTATCAGTTTGAAATCATAAAGTGTATTGTATAAGAAGAGTAGAATTAAAATGGAAATCAAAGACAAAAATTTTAAGTAGCACTAAGAAGCATGTTGAGGCTTCTATTTTTCTTTAACAGAATCTGATTCAATCATACCATTACTATGAAGACTGAACAATATATATTACAGCACTGTCTAATATGCGTTTTGTGCCAGGTATTAGTCTAAATGTTTTATTTGTTCCTTTTCTCAAGTGACACATGATGGTGGACACTGTGGTTAATGTGTAAAAAAATGAATAAATTGAGGCAACAGAGAGAAAGCTATGTGATGATGATTTTAGAGCTCACAGGCCACTGTGCTGGGCTAATATAGGTACATTGTACAATTTCAGAAAGGCTATTTTGACATCGAATCCATTAGCAATACTGTGAGTTTGGCTAGACTAGTGTAAATCACACTTTCCCTGACAGGAAATTCCTAAAGATGATCAGGAACAACTAGTGTCCATGGTTCTGGCTGAATTTGGCTTTGAACCTCTCCTTCTCTACCCACTGATCTCTAGGATCCACAGATATTGTACCTCAGAAGCCTTCAGAATATTAGGGGTACTGTGATTGACTTTCTGTTTAAATTATTGTCTCTTTTAATTTTCACCAAGTCTTTTCATTGCTTCAATTGTACTAATATTTTTTATATATATACAAAAGTTGTGTTTGTGGACAGATTGTTCTTTGGCACTGTTCCTTTATTTTCTAGGACCAATTACTCATTGAATTACCTCTGGCCACTATATATTATTGGTGCCAAAGTCTATTCCCAGGGGTTTTCTCTGATACCTTTGCGGTCTTCATCTTTGGAAATAAAACTGAATGTGAAAGCTCTTGCTATAAACAGAAAGGATCCAGTCAGGATCTAAGTCATGTCAACTAAATATGCCTACTCCTCCTAATGTGGACCTAAAACATCATTGGACTCTTACCAGAAATCTATTGTGTCTAATAGTGTCTATAAAGCTTAAGGAAAGACATTATTAACTTGTGAGTCTTTTTGTTAATAATAATTCTCTCTCTCCTCTTTCCCTTCCCTCCATGAATCACCCACATTTCTCTCATGAACTACTCGCTTGATTTTTGAGAGATGTTGTCAAGGGGATTAGAATAGAAAATATGCACTGAGAAGGTACAGAAACAATAAGACTATCTACTACTTTGTTATTAATTGCATTAAAATACTCTGTCCCAAAGTTTTAGTGCATTTTTTAGCTGCTCATTGTACACAGAGTAAACAGATATTAGCACTAAACCTAGTAGGTGCTAGCATAACATGAAAGGGCACAAATGGCTCTGTAAGCTGCTCAAAGCTTCAGTATATAGAATGATGGTTTAAATTTATATTTAAACACATTTAATTGTGGTGGTTTTGTTTTATCTAAAAGAGTGAGAACAATGTATTATGTATATCATTGCCAATCAATTAATAATTTCAACAAGTATTTACCTACTATTTCTCTTTTCAAGCACTGTGCCATATGTTCAGGTGGTACAAATTGAATGAGTGAATCCTTGTCAAACTGTCTATATAAGCTATTACATTTCAGGTGGAATTTTGGGCTTTCTTACAACATATAATATCATAAAAAACATGAATGCAACTATTTATAACTGATTTCCATAGCTTCCAGAAGAATGTTTGCATATAATTCATCCCAAAATATTTAAAAAGATTAAGCTGCTTTTAAATTAAGATTAGATGGGTATATGAAATAATAAATAAATTAATTAATAAGTAAAATATATCCTTCAGGTTGAAAAATAAATCCATCAAACCATTGCAGAAAATGCAAAAATTCATTTGCTTTTACACTTTGATGGATAAGAATACACAAGCAATAATCTAGTTATCCCAGGAGAATTTTACTACGCAGCTTATATTCTTTTGCTAGATGCTAGTTTGCAGGTTAAGACAGTCTGAGTTTTATAATTTCCATTTACTCATGCAGGACATTTTATATCATCATACTCTATATAATATAAAATTACATGAGCAAATGCAGAATGCTGCCTTTCCTTTATTTCTTTATGTCCTTTCTTAAAATTAGTACTATGCTGGAGGAATCACAAACTTATTTTGAATTTGTAATTCTTTTTCATTTACTTTCCTTCTGCACAGCTATTATTTTAAGAGTCTCATTTATTTGAAAAATGTTACAAATATTATATTCTTGTGGTAGTTGTTAATTAGAACTATTATGTATAAACACACACATATTCATCTACTATTAAGCTACTCTATATTTATAGATAGATCTAATATAAATATTGCAATATCAATTTTAACCAAGTTTATCATACCATGCTATCAATAAATTTTCAGTAATCAGTTTGGTATAAAACAACAACAATAATCTATTCATTTAACCATTTTGAAGCATCATGAAATAAAGAGGAATGAAAATATAGAAAGCTTTTAGTCTTGAGAACAGGAGGTCAGTCTGAAAATGATATCTGCCCAACATTCTGGCATTTAGCAGAGGTTTTCTGTTATAAGTGGTTATACTGGTCACAGGGAAAAGGGAACAAGGAAACAATAATGTGAAGTGTGGTGGCACAGTGAATGTCCCATTATCAGTGAGAAGTAAAGAACACAAGAGTAAGCAGGTATGAAAATGTGCATTCTGTGGTTTCAACATGGGAACTAAAATATACAGATTAATCATGTCCAGAACAATATCTTCTGCACTTTAGCATTCAGTAAGGGATCTATAAACACGAAAGGGAACATTTTTAAGTACAGCATTCATTAATGACCAATACACCAAGCAATGTTTTTCTATCTCAGCTTACTCAAGTTCTGAAATATGTTCATATTTTATGGGAAATCATTATAGTATTTTCCACAAACCTGAAGACACAAATGACTTCATTAGTGAACTTGATATTTTATTATTAAATAAATTCTAATTCTTACAAGAAATAGCTACTTATCAAGTGTTGCAAGTGATTTTTTTAAAAAGAAGAAACTAAACATTTATTTATATTCAAGAATAACATGGGGAAACATGAAAAGCTTATGGCATTCAATGGGATATATTGGCATTTAGTGGGATCTAAAGAAGAAAGACTTTAGATGAGTTTGTGAGTTAGCCTTAGATATCAATGATTCCACTCACATTAAAATAGCAGATAATGGGGAAAGATGAGTGATTATACATGAGAATTATTTTATATTGAAAGTCTTACTTTATTAGTACAAAATCTCTTAGGATATTTTAAATTGATAAACCAGTATTCTACATTGGGAAGAGATGGGAAAAATAAATATTATTACTCAATATGTAGGAAAAACATTTAGCCCTGGATAATTGTAATTTAAGCGAATACAAAAATTTGTGTCTCATGAATCCTGCACTGGTCAGAAGGCTGGAATATCACCATAATGATGAATGTTCAGCCTGAAAGAGGAGTGTAATTTGGTTTTGTGTCAAACAGTGAAGCTCAGTATGATCAGGAGTTCTGGTGGAGGAAATGCACAATGTGGCAATATGCAATATGAGCAGATAATTCTCTCATTGAAAGCATGCTCTTCGACTTACATTTCATGGTTTATTAAATGCCTTTGAACTTTCAGTGATTTTAAAAAAAAAATTTATTGAGGTATCTGGGCCAGGGATTGAAACCAGAACCTTGTCTGTGGGAAGCCAGTACTCAACCACTAAGCCACATCTGATTCCCTGAGTTGGCTTTTGAATTTGTTTTGCTTGTTGTTTGTTTTTGTTTTCTTAAGGAGGCACCAGTCACCAAACACAGGACCTCCCATGTGGTAAGCAGGTGCTCAACCACTTGAGCCACATCCACTCCCCATCTATTCTTTGATTTTTAAAATTCCATATATTACTTCCCTTTTTACAAGGTTTCAATGAGAATTATGGTGCATAATATGTAAGTAATGTAAACTACATAGGCCATTCTGAATAAATAAAAGCTAGTGTTAATGTAATTCAAGTGGTTGATTATTTTATCCAGGCCATGAAATGAAAAAAGCAAAGCCAGAAAGAGTCTAACAAACTATTAAAAAATGACAAAGATGTCAAAGAATCAAATGTCAAAACAGTATCAAAAGTAACAGTGGTGGAAGTGGAGATAAAGAGTAGGTAGGGAATGGATAACAATTTGTAAAATTTTCAGAGGTCCAAAAAATCAGCCTGTTTTCTCTACTCACATTTTATTTGGTTATCAAATAATACTAAGTATTAACATTTAAAGAATATTACTAATGTGCCAGGGATACATAGATATTTCTTACATTAAATCCATTTATCTTCTAGGCAAAAGTTTGACCTTCAATATAGCCACTTAATATAGTAAGTGATAGGTTAAGTTTTTATAGTAAATAAAACATTCGTAAACATAGGCACAAGCTCTTAAAGATAATAGTTTCATGCTAACCCTATCCTGGAAATGATTTACATAAGCCTGGAGACCAAAGTAGCATGATGAAACATCATGTTATATCCTACTAATATGAACTAGAAAGAATAAAATTGGATAAATGTGAGTCAATAAATGGACTTTGGCTAATTTCTTCCACATGGTTTCTAGGGTTTATTTGTCTGCCTCTTCAAGACCAGGGCAAATTTCCCAAAGATGCCTAACTCTACTATGGTGATTGAATTCCTTCTTACAAGGTTTTCTGATTTGTGGGAGCTCAGAATCTTACACAGCATGCTATTCCTAATGATGTGTTTGGCCACCATCATGAGAAACCTTCTAATTGCCACAGCAACAACTGTCAACCAGAGTCTTCATACTCCCATGTATTTTTTCCTTAGAAATCTGCCTGTTTTGGACATGTGCTACATTTCTGTCACAGTCCCCAAGGCATGTGTCATCTTCCTGCTTGACAACTGGATGATCTACATGGTAGGATGTGCAGCTCAGATCTTTCTTGTGATTTTCTTTGCTTTTGCAGAGCTGATGTTCCTCACCATCATGGCTCATGACCGCTATGTGGCCATCTGCCACCCACTCCACTACTCTATGATCATGAACCTTCGTGTCTGTGTTCAGGTGACTCTGGCCTCAGTACTTTGTGGTGTGATCTACTCTGGATTCCATACTGGAAACACATTCTGGCTGCACTTCTGTCGGTCCAACATGGTCCATTAGTTCTTCTCTGACATTCCCACATTGATGAATCTCTCCTGCTCTGACACCTTAAAGCAATGAAATTATAATTTTTATCTCTGGAGTTGTAGTTCTTTTTGGCTCCTTTGTCTTTATCGCCAGGTCTTATATTCACATATTTTCTACAGTGCTCAATTTTCCAACCAAGAAAGAATGCAGAAAGGCATTTTCCACCGGTGTCCCTTACATCCTCATGGTGACTGACTTTATCGCCTCAATTGATGCTCTGTATATGAATCCAACCTCCCATTCATCCATGATTTTGGACATGATCACTTCCTTCTTCTATTCCACAGTCCCTCCTTTCTTGAACCCTATTATCTACAGTCTTAGAAACAAACAGATTAAAGAAGCTGTAAGGAGAATTACTAGAAGAAAGCTTTATTCAGGAAAATTATAGGGTAAAGATTTCAAGCCATCCCATTTTTATGATGTCATTAAAATATGATTCAATATTAACTCCCTATTTCCACCTTTGAATGACCCAACTTGATTTCTAAGTAACATTCCATAAACTATATGTCAGCTGGGAAACAATACATACATTCTATTTTGAGATTTCTACTCTCCAAAATTCACATTACCTTGATGGCTGAAATATCACTGGTATACCTTGCATTTTTTGCTAAATAGTTCTCTTTCCAATTGTTCCCAATTAAATAAAATAAGACATAAAGTTGTTAAACTCTATATTAAAT
The DNA here is from genome assembly GCA_026826555.1 of Tolypeutes matacus. Classification (NCBI taxonomy): domain Eukaryota; kingdom Metazoa; phylum Chordata; class Mammalia; order Cingulata; family Chlamyphoridae; genus Tolypeutes; species Tolypeutes matacus. Next base: position 416,250 of record JAKSZT010054321.1, read on the forward strand.
TTGCTTGATCTTTTTATGCACTTAGAATCATTCATTGTCATATATTTAACATATCTCTAAAAATGAATATAAGAACATCTAAAATTGGTCATAAATTAAGACTAAAATTTTAATTATTAATGAAAAAGAATGACCTGAGGAAGGTGTGGTTGGTAAGAAAGATCAATGATACCTTACATTATTTTTCATAATGTGGAAGGATAAATTTTAAATAATAATTGCTTTTACACAAAGCAAATAAAAATATTTATGAAATGTAAACCACTGCTCTGTTGAGAATGTTTAGGATTGATATTACTTGTTGGAACATACTATACTCTCCATGCCATGAAAATAAAAATAGGATTTTTAAAATTTCCAAATATATTGCATCTGAGGCATCCTTTCAATATATTTAAAATTGCAAAACATGTTTTTAAGTAGAGTTTCATATAGGTGACTTATATATAAGGGCTCATATCCCAATAATAACTCTTGTGATTAGCATATTGCTCTCTAGTGTATGATAAAATAGTTTGTCATACTTAATAGCTTCCCAAACATAAGAAATCTTCCTGATAAAATAATTAAAATATTACAGTTTTGTTTTCTTGATGTATTAATTGGAGAAATGATTGTCACTAATTGAAATCAATACTGCCACTTGTGTTAATTCTAAGATTGTTATTATCACAGGGCACAGGTAATAGTTAACATGCAAACTGTTATTCTATCTGCAAACTTTTTTATCTATTACATGTCATTTTCAGTAAAGTAATACTACTTTCCCCCATGTTTGACCAGGCATTGATACATGTTTATGTCTGTAATTATAGAAAAGCATTATGTAGTTAGCAATGTGTAAATAACATTATTTAATATAATGATGACACAATATTTTATTCTTCAAATATTGATTGATACCTTATTGTGCACAGTACAATTTGGATACCAATTTTCAGTGTAAATAGCCATCTTTAAACTTTATAAAGCTAATTTTGAAATATTTATTCCAATAAGATACCATAGTGTTTTCACGATACAATAATATAGAATCACAATGTATAAAACAAATTGAACAGAATTAAATACAAAATAAGGGGAAAAAACAATATAATTAAAGAGTTTAAGATTTAGTGCCAACATCTAACAGAACAAATTGATAAAAGTAAGAATAGATAAAAGTCTTGAGTAAAACAATTTACCAGAAAGATCTCCTTGAGATTTAGAGAACACTGTACCCTAAAACTGAAAATTATACATTATTTTCAAATAAACATTGGACATTTTTTATACATACCATTTACTGGCCCATAAGAAAAAAACTTTACAAAGTTCTAAAAACTCAAAGAATACAGAATATTTCCTTTGATTTCAGGAATCAAAAAAGAGAGTGTAAAGTGTTAAAATCTTCAAATAAATTATTCCTGTCTTTTTCCTGGCAATTTTTCTTTATGTATTTTGAAGTTTTGTTATTTAATGCACAAAAGCTTGTGATTTTAGTAATGTCATCTTAATGTATTGAATCCCTTATCACTCTGAAATGACCTTTTTAACCCTGTTAATATTTTGTTCTGGTCTAGGTTATCTGATATGAATTTAATAAATTAACCACTCCAGTTTTATTTCAATTATTGTTAATATTTTATATATTTATATCTTTACTTTTAAACTATATGCTTATAATTAAAATACGATTTTGAACACTGCATTGAGCTAGGTCTTGTTTTTTTCAATTCTATCAGAGAATCTCTTTTAATTGCAGTGTTTAGACTTCACATTAATTTAAATTATTCATAGGTTTAAGTTTAATATTATGATATTGCTATTTATTTTTCTGTTTTGTTCAAATTATGCCTTGCTGATTTTTTGCTATTTTTGGTTTTCATTTAAATTAAGTATATTCTATCTTCTCTGTTTCTCTCTTAGTTATAATTCTTTGTTTTCTAATACTGATTATTGCATTGGAGCTTATTGTATATGTGTTTAACTCATCTATGACTACCTCCACTAGACATTATACCCCTTTACATGTAGTATAAGAGTCTTAAAATAATATACTTCCTTTTATTCCCTCATGGCCTCTGGACTATCTTACATATGCATTTTAGTTATAGGTATTTTATAAACCCAATACAATGTTTTCTTGTTTGTTTGTTTAAACCATAAATTATCTTACAGAATTTTTATTTTTAAGAAAATGTATCATATATTTAGACACTTATTTACCATTTCTGATATGCTCCGTTCCTTTCTAAAGATCCGTATTTTATACCTATGTGATTATCATTCTTTCTGAAGCACTTCTTTTAACATTTGCTGTAATATAGGTCTGCTGGTGATGAATTCTTTAATGTTTGTACGTATGTAGAAGTGTTTATTTTATTTTCAATTTTCAAAGTTTTATTTATTTAATATAGAATTACCTATTGACCGTATTTGTTCAGGAATTTAAAGACTTTGCCCTACTGTTTTCCTTCTTAGATTATTTCTGATGAGACATCTGTTTCATCTTTTTCTTTATTCTTCTCTATGAAATATTTTCACCTTCTAGTTGATTTTATGATTTTTCTCTTTATTACTAATTTTAACCATTTTTATTTAATTTCTTTGTTGAATTTTCTTCATGTTTCTTGTTCTTGAAGTGTTTTGAGATTCTTCAATCTGTGGTGTTATTATTTTCATTTTTAAAAAGATTTTGAGTATTTTTATCCATTACAATATGTTTTCTACCAATATTCAATTATCTCTATCAGGTTCACCAATTACAGGATTGATTTTGGTTAATGATATACCCCAAATGACTGATGGGTATTTCATTTTAAAAAATCCATTTTCCTTCTGAGTTTTGTTTCTTCTTCTGAGTTATTCTCTATTGTTATGTTTTGAAGTTCAAAAAACATTGCTTCTGAAATGTCTAACCCCTCAAACCATCTTTTAACCCCAATCCACTTAATTTTAATCTCAAATAATTGTAATTTTTATTTTTTAGAGCTCCATTTGGGTTTTTTATATCCTTTATATCTCTAACTATTTTTGCTTTACATTTTTTTTTTTTTTGAAAAAAAAATCAAACTTACAGGACAGGTGCAAATATAATGCTAACCCAGTACTTCCAGGAAGATGGTAGACTAGTAAGACATGGGACTTTCTTCTCCTCCAGAAAAATAGCTAGAATAGAGGTGGCAGAGACCCAGAAAAAGATATTCTAAGATTTAGGACACCAGGCAAAGGCTGGACACCACCCAGAGGAGAGAGGCACCAAGAAGGGAAATCGCCACAACAGAACTATGGATTGAAACCTGTGGCTGCTGTTGCTGGCACCACACCCCACACTAAAGACACTTAAAAATTCTCGGGCCTCTGGGCTTGCAGCTACAAAGAAAGGGTGCTTCAGGGATCTACCATCCCATGAAAGGGGAGAAAGAGGGAAACAGCCTAGAGCAGACTCAGATTCTGATCCACAAAATTGGTCTGCTGTGTCCAAAAAGCCCTTCCTGGCCAGGTGGGACCACATAATGGTTTGCCCTGGGAGCCTGCAAAGGACTGAAGATTCCAACCCTCACACTCTCTCTCTTTTCTAGCTGGGACTAATTGTTGAGGATGCCCCAGGAAAGGGGTGAGAGAGAAGGACACAGCCTAAGGCTGACTCAGCTTTGGTCTGCTGTGTCCCAGGAGCCCTTACATGCTGGCTGAGGCTGCAGGCTTTGGAGCCTGCAAGTGCAAGGGGCTAAAGATATACAACCTTCTTAGTCTCCTCCTCTACTAACAGGGACTGATTGTTGAGGACTTAAAGAGGAGAGGAAATATTTCTGACCTGGGAAAAGGGAGTGGGTTGCCAGAGAAGGCTGGAGAACTGTCTCAGAGAAAGTTTGAATTACAAGGTTCATAGGCTAAGACAGGAACCTCTACCACATTGATCCAGTCTGTGTTGCAACAAATACAATCCAACTAGGCATTGAACTGAGAGCCGCCAAAGATCAACATCTGCTGGCAGACCAAGGAAGTGCATACAAGAAAATTTTTTAAAAGTAGGAGAGGGGACGGATGTGGCTCAAATGGTTGGTCATCCGTCTCCCATATGGAGGGACCCGGGTTCGATCCCTGGGACCTCCTGGTAAAAAAAATAATAATAATACACTAGAAAAAACTAAAAAGAAAAAAAAATGAAAAAAAAAAAAAAAAGGGAAGTGGATGTGGCTCAAGAGGTTCGGTGTCCGTCTACCATATGGAGAGACCGGGGTTCGAGTCCCGGTACCTCCCAGTAAATAGAAAAGCTTTTTCCAGCCTCTATAGCCTCCCTCCCCAATGCCCTAGGAAACAACTCTATAACCAATTACTGGGTCCAGTGCCCACTTTTGAGCAACCAACAGGACAATTCTAACAATCCAGGTTGAGCCAAGAATCAAAGAGCAGTGGTAACACACACAGCCTCCTGCCACTAAATCCCTACAAAAAATAAAGAAATTGAGCATCTGAGTAAACTACATTCTAATCAGATGCCTAGATATCAGCAAAAAAAAAATACAAACCATATTAAGAAAATAGAAGACATGGCTCAAGAAAAGGAATATATCAAAGCTCCAAAAGAGATGCAGAATTTGAAAGAACTAATCAGCAAGATGTGTACAAATTTCCAAAATCAAATTAATGAGTAGAAAGACAATATGATTAAATACATAAATGACATCAAGAAAACATTGAGTGAGTACAAAGAAGAATTTGAAATCCTGAACAGCAAAGTAACAGTGCTCATGGGAATGAAATACACAATAGATGAGATCAAAAACACATTTGAGACATACAACAGTAGACTTGAAATGATTGAAGTAAGAATAAGTGATACCACAGACAGAACAGATAAAATTGAAGAGAAAAAATAACAGAAAGAGAAAAGAATGGAAAAAATTTAGCAGGGACTCAGAGAGATGAATGGCAACACAAAACACAACAACATAAGTGTCATGGGAGTTCCAGAAGGAGAAGAGAAGAAAAAGGGGAATAATTTGAGGAAATAATAGCTGAAAATTTCACAACTCTCATGAAAGAAATGAGCTTACATGTCCAAGAAAAACACCGTACCCTAATCAGAATAAATCCAAATACACCTACTCCAAGACACGAACTACTCAGAATGTCAAATGTCAAAGAAAAAGAGAAGCAAACCATCACATACAAGGGAAATCCAATAAGACTTATTGCAGATTTCTCTTCAGAAACACGGAGGTGTGAAGACAGTGGTATGATAAGGATACTGAAAAGAGGAAAACTGCCAGCTGAAAATTCTTTAACCAGAAAAAGTGTCCTTCAAATATGAAAGTGAGTATAAAATAGTCACAAATAAACAGAAACTAAGAGAGTTTGCAAAAAAGAATCTACCTTTGCAGGAAAAGGAAGCCTTTGAACCCTGAAAGAAAAAGACAGGAGAGACAGACTTGGAGGAAAGTATAGAAGAAAGAATAGCATAAAGGATAACCATAAGTAAAAAGACAGAAAAAATAAGACGTGACATATAAAAAACCAAAGAATAAATGGAGGAAGTAAATAGTGCATTTAGAGTAATATCATAGAATGTGAATGGATTAAACTCCCCAATCAAAAAGATAGAGGCTGACAGAATTGTTTTAAAAAAACAAACAAAAACAAAAACAAAACAAACAAACAAAAACAACCGTTCATAGGCTGCTTTCAAGAAACTTACCTTAGACTTAGGGATACAAACAAGCTAAAAGTGGAAGGTTGGAAAAAGATACTTCATTCAAAAAGTAACTAGAAAAGAGCAGTGGTAGCTATACTAATATCAGACAAAACAGAGGTTAAATGCAAAAAAGTTATAAGAAATACAGAAGTCCATTATATCTTAATAAAAGGGACATCCACCAGGAAGATATAACAGTCATAAATATCTAGGCCCCAAAATACATGAGACAAACTCTGGGAAAACTGAACGGAGAAATAGACATCTCTACAATAATGGTTGGAGACTTCAACACCCCACTCACATCATTAGATAGAACAAGTAAACAGAAGATCAACAAGGAAACAGAGATTGTGAACAATGTGATAAACGAGTAAGACCTAACATGCATATAGAGAACAGTGCATCCAAACTCAGTGTGTTATACGTTCTTCTCAAGTGCCCATGAATCTTTCTCCAGGATAGGCCATATGTTAGGGCACAATGAAGCTCTCAATAAATAGAAAAAGATTGAAATTATACAAAACAGTGGGATTCATTCCTGGTATGCCAGGCAGTTCAACATAAGAAAATCAATCAATGTAATACACCACACTAAACAATTGAAGGGAAAAAAACATGATAATTTCAATCGACACAGAAAAGGCATTTGACAAAATCCAGCATCCTTTTTTGATAAAGACACTTCAAAAGATAGGAATAGAAGGAAAATTCCTCAATATGAAAAAAACATATATGAAAAACCCTCAGCCAACATCATATTTAATGGGGAAAGGTTGAAAGCTTTCCCTCTAAGATCAGGAACAAGACAAAGCTGCCCACTGTCACCACTGTTATTCAATATTGTAATAGAAGTTCTAGCTTGGGCAATTAGACAAGAAATAGAAAAATAAAGGTATCCAAATAGGAAAAGAGGAAGTAAAACTCTCACTGTTTGTGGATGACATGATCCTCTTTTTAGAAAATCCTGAGGTATCTACAACAAAGCTACTTGAGCTAATAAATGAGTTTAGCAAAGTGAACACAGTATGTCTTTCTATTTGTTTAGGTCTTCTTTGGTTTCTTTTAGCAGTCTTTTGCAGTTTTATTAATACAGGTCTTTTACAAGTTTGGTTAAATTGATTCCTAGGTATTTGAGTATTATTGTTGCTATTGTAATTTGAAATATTTTTACTGATTTCCTCCTCATATTGTTTAATATTAGTGTATAGAAAAACTGATTTTTGCATGTTGATCTTGTATCGTGAAATTTTATGAACTTGTTTATTAGTTCAAGTAGCTTCGTCACAGATATTTCATAATTTTAAAAATATAGGATCATGTCACCTGCAAAAAAGTAAAATTTTTACTTCATCTTTCCCAATTATTTCCTTTATTTCTTTTTCTTTTCTAATTGCTCTGGGTAGAACTTCTTTTAAAATGTCGAATAACAGTGATGATAGTGGCATCCTTTTCTTGTTTCCAATCTTAGGGGGAAAGCTTTCAATGTTTCCCGATTAAGTACAATGTTGGCTGAGGGTTTTTCATATATGCCCTTTATCATATTGAGGGCCTTTCCTTCTATTATTCTCTTTCAAAGTATTTTTATTAAGAAATTATGCTGGATTTTGCTGAATGCCTTTTCTGCATCACTTGAGATGATCATGTGGTTATTTTTCTTCAGTTTGTTAAAAGTGGTGTATTATGTTAATTGATTTTCTTGTGCTGAGCCACCCTTGCATACCAGGAATAAATCCCACTTGATTGTGATGTGTAATTCTTTTAATATGCTGTTGTATTTTCTTGAGAATTTTTGCATCTATGTTCATTAAAGATGTCAGTAATTTCTTTTTTCTTGTAGTACCTTTATTTGGCTTTGATATTAGGGTGATGTTGGCTTCATAAAATACATTGGGTAATTTTCCCTCCTCTTCAATTTTTTGGAAGAGTTTAAAAGGATTGGTGTTAATTATGGAAATGACTGGCAGAATTCACCTGTGAAGCCATCTGGTCCTGGACTTTTCTTTTTTGGGAAATTTTTGATGACTGATTCAATCTCTTTAAATGTGATTCTTTGTTGTGTTTTTGTATCTCTTGTGTAGTCAATATAGATTGCTTGTGTGTTTCTAGGAATTTGTCCATGTTCATGTAGGTTGTCTAATTTCTTGGCATAGAATTTCTCAAAATATTCTCTTATCATCCCTTTAGTTTCTATGGAGTTGGTCATAACATTTCCCCTTTGATTTCTGAATTTTATTTATTAGCATCTCTTCTCTTTTTTTTCTTTGTTAGTCTAGCTAAGTGTTTGCCAATTTTATTGTTCTCAAAGAACTGGCTTTTGATTTTGTTGATTTTCTCAAATTTTTTCTCAATTTTGTTTATTTCTGCTCAAATCTTTATTGCTTATTTCCTTCTCCTTACTTTAGGATTGATTTGCTATTCTTGTCTAGTTTCTCCAGGTGTTCAGTTAGGTCTTTGATTTTAGCTCTTTTTTGTTTTGTAATACAGATGTTTAAGGCTATAAATTTCCCTCAGCAATGCCTTCACTGTATCCCATATATTTTGATAAGTTGTTCTCTCATTTCATTCATCTCATGATATTTCCTAATTTCCCTTACAATTTCTTCGTTGACCCACTGATTATTTAGCTGTGTGTTTTTTTATCCTCCACACATTTGCAAATTTTTCCATTTTCTGCCTATTATTGATTCCACCTTCATTCCATTATGATCTGAGAAGGTATTTTGTATAATTTCAATCTTTTTAGATTTATTAAGACCTGCTTTGTGAAGCAACATGTAGTCTATCCTGGTAAAAGATCCATGAGTACTTGAGAAGTATGTAAAAACCCTGATTTGGGATTTGCAACATTTTGTATATATCTGTTAGGTCTAGCTTGTTTATCATATTGTTCATGTTCTCTGTTTCCTTTTTGATCTTTTATCTAGTTATTCTATCTATTGATGTGAGTGGCATGTTGAAGTCTCCAGATATTATTATAAAGATATTTTCCCCTTCAGTTTTGCTCAAGTTTTCTCATGTATTTTTATGTACCCTGGTTAGTTGCATATATATTTATGAATGTTACTCCTTCCTGGTGGATTGTCCCTTTTATTAATATATAATGGCCTTCTGCATCATATTTTTGCATTTAAAATCTGTGGGTTTTTTTTTTTTTTTCTTCTTCTTCTGATATTAGTATAGCTATCTCTGCTCATTTTTGGTTACTCCTTGTGGAATATCATTTCCCAACCTTTCACTTTCAGCTGATTTGTATCCCTGGATTCAAGGTGAGTCTCTTGTAGACAGCAGCATATGGGGGTTCTTTTTTAAAATCCATTCTGTCAACCTAAATCTTTTGATTGGGGAGTTTAGTGCATTTATATTCAATTATATTACTTCAAATGCATTAAATACTTCCACCATATTATTCTTTGGCTTTCACAGGTCATATCTTATTTTCATCTACCATTTTACCATTTTGGTTATCTTTTCTGAGAATCTTCCTTTCTACACTCTCCACCAAATCTTTCGGGCTGTAGGGCTCCCTTTAGTGATTCCTGCAAAGCCAGATTTTTTTTTTTAATGAGATTTCTTATTTTCTATTTATTTGTGAATATTTTAAACTCACCTTTATATTTGAAGGCCAATTCTGCTGAATAAAGAATTCCTGGATGGCAATTTTTCTCTTTCAGTATACTAATTACATCATACTGTTGTCTTATTACCTCCATGGTTTCTGATAAGAAATCTATATGAAGACTTACTGGGCTTTCTTTTTATATATATATTTTTAAAAGATGCTTATATTACATAAATGTTACACAAATATTACAGAGATTCCCATGATCTCCACCTCCCATACCTCCCATAACATCTCACATAAACATCTTTCATTAGTGTGGCACATTACCTGCAGTGGATATAAATATCCTGGTGCTTTGCCACTAAGTATAAACCACAGTTCACATCATGCAACACAGTTCTTCATGGTATATGCTGTTGTAAAATGGCCTATATCCGCCACCACAACGTCACTCAGGACAACCTCCAAGTCCTGAAAAAGCCCCTGTATTACAACTGCCCTTCCCCTCCCTGCCCCAAAAGTGTCTAGTGGCCACTAGCTCCACCTCACTGTTATAATTTCTTTCATTGCTTGAGTCACAATATGTCTACAATAGAATACCATTAAGTCCACTCTAGACTTACCGGGCATTCTTTATATGTGATGGTTTGCTTCTCCCTTGCTGTTTTCAGAATTTATCTTTGGCATTTGATATTTTGAGTAGAATGTGTCTTGTAGTAAGTCCATTCATGTTTATTCTGATTGGATTATGCTGTGCTTCTTGGATATGTAAATTCATTTTTAGCTTGAGAGTTGGGGGCTTTTCTGCCATTATTCTTCAAATACTCTTTCTGCCCCCTAACCCTTCTTTTCTCCTTCTGGAACTCCCATGACACATATGCTGTTGCACTTCATGTTATCATTCAACTCCATTAGCAACTGCTCAAGATTTTCCAATCTTTTCTCTCTCTTCTTCTTTCTTTCCAATTTCAGCTATTCTGTCTTCTACATTTTTTCTTTTTTTTAAGTGTGCATTTTAAAAAAATATTTAAGTATATCATTCATACATGAACATACATAAACAATAGGTGTATAATAATAGTGAATTTACAAAACGATCATACATATCATCATATAGGGCTCCTATATATCCATCGCCCCACCACCAGAAGCTTGCATTGTAATGAAACATTTCTTACAAACTATGAAAGAGCATAATCAAAATATTACTACTAACTATAGCCCATATCTTACATTTGGAGTATTTTTCCCTAACTCTTTTGATTATGAACACCCAAAATTAATATTATATATTTGTTATAGTTCATGAGAGAACATTCTCATATTTGCTCTGTTAACCACAATATATCTTTCTCCGCAGTATTCCCTGTGTTATGCAGTCCCATGCTTTGTTTAATCCATTCAAAGTGTACACTCAGTGGCTGTCATTTTATCACAGACTTGTACTGTCACCACCTCAGTCAATATTAGAATACTTTCATTATTCCAAAAAGAAAAATGCCATATCCCCTTATTCCCCCTATTATTGTCCCATAGAATTGGTGTATCTTTGCCATTGACGAAAAAATAATACATTATTACTGTTAACTATCTTCCATAAGTTATATTAGTTGTAATTATCCCAAACATCACTTATTGTTTATTCTATGATTTCAAATTTGCTGTTGTATGCCTCTGTGTTTTAATTTCACCTATTGTGTCTTTCATTCCCATACCAGTGTTATTTTCCTATTCAGTTTTTCAAATTCTTCTTTGTTTTTGTCCAGTGTCCTCTGATGGTCTTTATCTTTTTGCCATATTGTTTTCCAACTCATTGATTTGATTTAGGAGATGTGTATGAATGTCATTGATTAGTCATTTCAAATCCTGTGTCTCAACTGGGGCATTTACATGTTCCTTTGTTTGAACCATATTTTTCTTTTTCTTAGTATGGTTTGCAATTTTTTTTGTTGATGTCTAGGCATCTGTTTGATGGTGCAATTACTCTGATGCTCAATTTCTCTTTTGCATAAGGATTTAGTGGTGGGAGGCTATATGTAACTGCTATTCTTTATTTCATGGTCCAGCCTGTTCTAGCTCTTTAGAATTTCTCATGTTTAGGTCCTCAAATTGAGCCATAGACCCAATAATAGGTTGCAGACAAATGTTCAAGGAATTTGGGGAGGTAGGTTGTAAAGGCAAGACCTTTGTTAATATGCTACCCAATGTTCCTAGAATTATGAGGTGCTCCATTCTGACTGTGAGATACAGACATAATTCCCAGTCATGTAGGAACAACAGGCATTAACTCTAAATATTTTGCAAAACTTGTTATTGGCTTTGGGTTGTTTCCTCATTCTATCAATCCACTTTCTGAACACTTGAGTGTAGTTTATATATATCATTCTCCTTGAACATTTAATACTGCCATGGATTCTTCCTAAGAACAAGTGTATTCACTTATATAACCACCTTATGAGCAGTTATCAAGTTCAAGAAACTTAACATTGATGTAAATCTTACAGTCTATATTCCAATTTTTTTCATATGTCCCAATAATATCCCTTTAAGCCTTTTCTCTTCCCTTGGTAGATCCCATCCAGGATCGCATATTGCTTTTGATTTTCATTGTCTCCACTGTCTCTTTAGTTGTGCCTGCCTTATTTCCTCCTTCGATCTTTCCCTTCCTTGTGGAAACATACATACATACACACACACATACAGATATATATATATATCTCATAAGTTTTTCCATATCAAACCTTCCAAAGCCTACCAACCAGTGGGATTAATCATATTCATAATGTTGTACCCTCACCACATTCTATTACTAAAATTTTCCCATCTCCACAAAAAGAAACCCTAAACCCATTCTGCATTAGGAAGCCCCATCCCTGGCAACCTGTATTCCAATTTTTGTCTGGATGTGCTTGTACATTTTCTGGCATTTTCTTTGAAGTTAACAGGGGACTTAAATATTTAACAATCTTTCATCATTTGATACCAATTTAACTTCCATAACACACACAAAATATGCTCCTAGACCCCTCAATCCACCCACCTTTATGTAGTTCTTGTCATAAATTACTTTTTATGCAGTATGAGTCCAAAAACCACTTATCATTACATTTTTTATATTTGCCTTTTCATCCTATGGGAAGTAAAAAGTGCAGTTGCAAACCAAAAATACAATAATACTGGCATTTACTCTCACCAGAGATCTTTATTTCTTCATGCAGCTTCAATCTATTATCCCATGTCCTTTTCTTTCAACCTATAGAACCTTCTTTAGTATTTAGTAGTTCAGTATAGTGGTGATGAACTTACTGAGCTTTTGTTTACCTGGGAATATCTTAATCTTTCCTTCATTTTAGAAAGACAGTTTTGCCATATATAGAATCCTTGGTTGGCAAATTTTTGCTTTCAATACTTTAAACATGCCATCTTACTGCTTTCTTTCCTCCATAGTTTCTGATGAGAAATTGGCACTCAATCTTATTGAGACTCCCTTGTATTTGACATGGTTTCTCATGGCTTTCAGAATTCTCTCTTTATCTTTGGCATTTGACAGTTTGATTATAATATGCTGTGGAGTGGGCCTATTTGGGTTTACCTTTTCAAGAGAATGTTAAGCTTCTTAGATGTGTATATTCAAGGTTTTCATTAATTTTGGGAAGTTTTCAGTCATTATTCTTTTCAATATTCTCTCCTTTCCTCAGACTGAATGATTTCAATTGTCTTATTTTCAAGTTCTCTAATTCTTTCATCTGCCAGCTCCAATCTGCTGCCAAAAACTTCTAGGGAATTTTTAATTTGTTACTGTGGTATTTAGCTCTGTTTGGTTCCTTTTTAAAATTTCCATATCTCTACTGATATTCTCTTTGTGTTCATCTATTGTTTCCCTGATTTCCATTAGCTACTTGAGCATACTGAGAACCCTTTTTTAAAAGTCTTCGGTATGTCCCAGGTTTGGTCCTCTTTACTGATGGTTTCTAGTGCTATACTCTTCTCTTTTGCCTGGGCCATCATTTCCTCTTTCTTTGTATGGGTTTTAACCTTTTGTTGAAACCTGGACATTTTGATATTTTAATGTATTGTCACTGGAATTTAGACTCTGGGGCTTCTGTTCCTTAAGCTTGTATCTAACTAATATCCTGAAAGAGTTTTCTTGAATGCTATGAACTAACAAAAGAAAGGAAGAAAAGAAAGAGAAGAAAGAGAAGGAAGGGAGGGAGGGGGAGAGAGAGAGAGAGAGAGAGAGAGAGAGAGAGAGAGAGAGAGAAAGAAAGAAAGAAAGAAAGAAAGAAAGAAAGAAAGAAAGAAAGAAAGAAAGAAAGAAAGAAAGAAAGAAAGAAAGAAAGAAAGAAAGGAAAGAAAGAAGGAAAGAAAGGAAGAAAGAAGGGGGGAGGAAAGAGAAAGAAAAGCAAG
>JAKSZT010054321.1:429998-449392 GCA_026826555.1 Tolypeutes matacus
GTAGGAAGGAAGGAAGGAAGGAAGGAAGGAAGGAAGGAAGAAAGAAAGGAAGGGAGAAAGAAAGGAAGGGAGAAAGAAAGGAAGGGAGAAAGAAAGAAGAAAGAAAGAAAGAAAGAAAGAAAGAAAGAAAGAAAGAAAGAAAGAAAGAAAGAAAGAAAGAAAGAAAGAAAGAAAGAAAGAAAGAAAGAAAGAAAAGAAAACACCTTTCCCAGTCATTGCAGATTGACTGCAAGTACTCTCTTTCAGGGCTTACCCATATAATCAGTTAAGGCAATAGTACCAGACCAAAGGTTATGGGCCTCCCTGAACCTTTCTGAACTTGTCTTGTCTTGTGCATGTATGTGGCCCTACAAAGTTCCCTATAAACACAGTCCCAAATTTCCTCTTTCCTAGGAAACAGTTTCCTCATGGTCCCAGCCATTGCACTGAATGCCCTACAGTCAGCAATCTCTTATCCCAGGCAACAGGACTTGACTGTTCTTCCATATGGCATTCTGTAGGAGAGCTCTGTAAACTGTTTTCTACGTGCAGAAGTTCTGGGATGGTGACTTCCTGAGGCTTCAACCAGATTGGTCCATACACCCTCCCAGTATGTGTAGAAAGGTTACTCTAATCCCTCCAGAACCAGGAACAGGGATCTGTCCATTGGGAGCATGGGTCAGCTCTGAATCCAGCCAGTGAGGGCAAGGGAGGAGACAGCCAGGCTGCCAGAAGATTCTACCACTTTTAAATAACTTGCCCTCTTACTGCAGTCCTTTCTTTGTTCTGGAGCTTTGAAAAGTTTTTTTCTGCCAGTTCCTGCTGGTTGTTAAAGCTTCCCTGGCTGGATGGAGCCCTGAAGCATTGGCCATCTTGTTCAGGGAGGGGCCTGGTGAATTGATAAGACAGAAATAACGCATGCTGAAATTGTCTTTCTGAAAAAATTCCCGCAATTTTTCGGGATCCCCAGGTTCTTTAAGGCATAGCCTGCAAACTCAATCCCTTTTTCCTTTCCTTTTCTTTTAGTCTTAACTCTTCCTGCCTCTCACTACTCTCTTGAATTCTTCTGTCGTGTTACTATGACAATACAGATTCTTACAACTCAAAACTTCAGTTCTTTGCATCACTGGTCCAAAACGTTTCTTGGGTACTATTCTGGGCACACTGGTAGTCAAAACATGCAAACAATCTTCAAAACTGAGCAGAGACGTTGCAAATGCGGCTTCCACAAGCAAGCGGCTCAGTCTGAGTTTTCCTAAGTAGGCGGTTGCTTTCTTGAAACAGTGACCCCGTAGTTTCACTGGCTAAAGGCTGGCTAAAAGCTTGAGAAAATTAGAAGTAATAAATAGATGTGTTCGTCCCCACTGCCGGAAGAATAATAAACAATGATTGATTTGGAAAATGCATTTCCATGTGGCCACAGCTACCCCTAGGAGGTAACAGCCGAAGAAGGGGTTCAAGGAGCCGGAAACGGACCAGGCTCAGGTCGCGCCTGCTTAGCCGCTGGTGCAGCACCGGGTCTGAGGTTTGATCCTCCGCTCCCTCCTCATGGTAGCACCTGGGCCACCTCTAATCGGCCTGGGCCATTCGCCCAGCTGTTGCTGAGGGTTCCGTTGTCTGGGAGCTTCATTCGTTGTCACAAGCGGTGGTAGTTGTCTAACCAGCGGACGCCCCTGGCGTGGATTGCACCACCGGAGAGGATGAGCTCGCAAACCGGAGCAGATTAACGAGGACTGTCACCCGCGTGGATGGGGCCTTTGGCAAAAGAATACCGCAGGTGGCCTGGCACCTGCATCCCTCTTTCTTCTGTCTCTTGATTATTTATTTATTTATTTATTTATTTATTTATTTATTTATTTATTTATTTTGAGAATTCTTGTGCCTGGTTTAGATAGAAGTGGTGTACAAAGTTTGATAGTAATTCTTGTACTGTTTGTGCTATATTTCTTTGATCTTTATGTTCTTAAAATGCTTTTGCACAACTGATGTTCCAGCAATTACTTAACAAAACTAGATGAAAACCTGACATATTACTTGAAATGCCTTGGCAGGAAACATGATTTACAATGACAATAGTTCAAATAAAGGTGTAGATTTAAATTGATCATACCTAAAGGCAGTAATAATCTACATGTCAGCTCCGGCAGAACAAACAAAGGTGGCAATATTTCATATGAAAGGATGATGTGATAAAGATGCATGCAATGAACACTAGTATAATGCCTATAATAACATGTCAAAAAGGCACAGCTAATAATCCAAATAAGAATGAAATAATAAAATACAGTCCATTATCCAAATATTGGCAGAGAAAGAGGTAAATGGAAACAAGAACACATGACACTCAAAGAAGTAGGAAGATAGATTTAAAGACAAACATATCAGTAACCGTTTAATGAAAATGATCTAAAGAAACCAATCTAGGTATGACATAAAGAACTTTCAATGATAGGCTGTCCTTTCTCTCTTCCTGTCTTACAACTATCATTGCCATATATTTTTACTTCTATGTATATTTTTAAAAACTTGATACATTTTATGTTTGCTTTATGTAGCTATTTTAAATACACTTAAATAAGAAAAATAAAATTTATAATTTCCCAAATAATTTTCATTTATGTTGCTCTTTATTTCTTTGTGTAAATTCAGGTTAGCATTTGCTATAATTCCCTTCTCCCTGAAGGTTATTACTTAGCATTTATGTAGTAAAGGTTATTGATGATGAAGTTTTTCAGCTTTCGTATGTTTGAATGTGACTTTATATTACTTTATTTCTGAAAAATATTTCTCTGGGAATAGAATTCTCAATAAACAGTTTTATTATTTGTATTTTGTTTTGTTTTGATTTTCTTTAACTTTCTATTTTTTAACATTAAAAAAAAATTTTTTAAGATATTTAGATTACACAAATGTTACACAAAAAATATAGGGATTCCCATATGCCCTGCTTCCCACATCTCCCAAACACTCCCACATAAACAACATCCTTCATTAGTGTGGCACAGTCATTGCAATTGAGAAATGCATCCAGGGGCATTGCCATTGAACATGGACCATAGTTCACATTGTAGTTTACACTCTCTCCCACACTATTCTGCAGGCTATGGGAAGATATATAATGGCTTATATCTGTCAATGCAATGCCATTCAGGACAATTCCCAAATCCCAAAAAAGTCCCCGCATTATATCTGTCTTTCCCTTCCCCTGCCCCCAGAGTCTCCAGTGGCCACTACCCCTACATTAATGCTGTAATTTCTTCCACAACAAGTCTATAGTAGAATACCAGTAAGTCCACCCTAGACCATAGTTCATTCCCCCATTCTGAGGATTCTGGGATGGTGATGCCCACTCCACCTCTATTTGAGAGGGGGCTTCGATCCCATACAGCTGATGGATGGGACTCTCTTGCTTGCAGTTGTAGGCTCTCTCATTTCCTTGGTATGGTGGTTGTCAAGCCTCACCTTCTTGTTAGTTGTCCTGGATGAGTCCAATGAACTAGAGAGTAGGTGTTGCAACTTCACTGATGGTCAGGGCCTAGGTGACACATGGACAGCCAAAGTCTCAAGTCTCTTGGATGTACACCTACCAACTCTAGCCCCAAATATAGGTTCAAATAGAAGGGACAGATGAGCCATGTGTAGGGAAGCCATAACTGAGTCCAACTCTGTCACTCTCAGGAGAACAAACTCCAAAGTAGGGCCAACTGACAAGGCACCAAACTCTGGAGTTTTCTTCCTTGACCATAGGACCTGGGTGTCTCCAGAGCCTTCAGGAGCCCCATATTTGAGGTAGTATTCACATTTGCAGTCTATGAGATCTTTCAATACTCTAAAGATGTAAAGTTGTTGCCCAAATATCTCCTGGATTTGCTGATGGTAAATATTTTATCATCCTTAGCTTATTTACTGTGTATATAAATTGTCTTCTATCAATGGTTAGAAGCAATTTGAGTATGATATGTCTTTTTCTTTTTTCCTTTATGCTTATATTACCTAGCTTTTTTTGTGTGCTTGAAGGATAATTATTTTCATCAAGTTTGGAAAATAATTGACCATTACTTTTTCAGACTATTTCTATGTCCTTATTTCTCCTATCCTTTGTGGATTAAAATTACGTGTATATTAGAAATTTGAACCAACCTCACAGTTCATTGATGCTCTGTTTATTTTCTTGATACATTTTTTAGTTCATTTTGGATTTCAATTTTTATGCTATCATGTTTATTATTTTGTTTCGCAGTGTCTCATATGGCATTAATTACATCTATTGAATGGTTTATCTCATATATTAAAAATTCCATATCTCATAGTTCAACTTGGGTTTTTTTAAATATTTTTCATGCCTTTACATCACTTGCTCAAATCTCCCTTCACCTTATTGAAAAAAGGAATAGTTACAATATCCTTATAATTGTCTGTTTCTGTAGACATTATTATTATAATTGCCATTTCAGGGTCTGTTTCTACTGATTGATTTTTCACCAATTTTTAGGACATATTTCCTAATTCTTTGTATTCATAGAAACATTTTATTAGATTCTGACATTTTACTTATATTATTGGATATGATAGTTTTATGTTCCTATAAACACTTTTCAACTTTGCCATAAGAAGAAGTAGTTTGATCTTTTCTAATTTCCTATTAAGCGTGTTCGCCAGGACCTGAATAACAATTGTCTAAGGCTAATTTTGCCAAAATACTGAGGCAAAGCTCTTTATGTGGCTCTACTTATTGCCTTATGATTTAGGAGGTTTTCATTATGACTCCTGGGAACAGGATCTATTCTCAACCCTGTGTGAGCTTCATGGACTGTTTCCTAATTTTTGTATGATTTTTTTTCCCCAATCTTTTGTAGTTTCTTTACATGAATGTGCTTATTAGTACTCAGCTTAATACTTAAGGAGTATTTCAGTAGTTCTACTAGTTCTCTGTGGGACTCATCCTTCTCCATTCTATTTGCTGTGAACTCTAGCTACCTGGGCATTCCCAGACAACTTGCTTAACTCACTGAGATGACAGGGCTCCACTTGGACATTTTCTTCCTGCATCATGTCCTATAAACTGTCTACAGACATTAATTTTAAACAGCAGTTGGACTTGCCTCATTTCTTTCCACTCCATCAATGAACACTGTTTTTTTGTAGCCTGATGCCCATATTTTGTTAATTTTTGTCTATATATTTTAAAATTTTTTATTGTTTAAAGAGGATTGGTAAATGTGTCTACAGTTATCCTCAAAGAACAATTTCTGGCTGCTTTTAATATTTTGTATTTTCATTAGATTTCAGCATTTTTGAATATTTCTATGTGATAGTCTCTTTTTACTTATTTTTCATGGATTCAGAAAGTATTTTGAATTAAAGGTCAATGTATATCAGCAGTTTTTGAAATATTCCTAGTCATTAATTCTTCAAATATTTCTTGCATCTCATGGTCTCTCTTTCTCTTCCTGAAACTACAATGACATGTATGTTAGCTCTTTTAACAGAATTGTATTTATTAACTTTTTCAACTATTTTTATTTCTAGTTTTACCACACTCTATATGCTATTTACCTATTATCCAGTTCACTTAAATTTTCTAGTGTTATATCAAAAAATGTTCATAACTACATACCTTATTTTCAACTATTGTGTTGCTCAGGTGAAATTAATCATCATCCTATATTTCTTGAGCCAATATTTCCATTATATTATTGAACATATTTATCAGTTATTTTACACCTTTTATCAGCTCAGTCTAATACTCTATAAACCTTCTGTATGTTTGTGTTTATTATTATTATTGTAATTTTCCCATATTTTCTTTACTTTCCTTTTTTTTTCAAATGAGCTTCATAATTGACATAATTGGTAATTATCCTTTTGATTTCCAGCTTTAATGTAAGAAAAAAAAATAGAATCTCCAGGTAATATTTTCTTCCCCCATAAATAATTAATCCTATTCTGTTTTAGAGCATAGAAAGAGTGCAGGTCATATTAATATTAATTATAGATAGAACTGACTGGATGCTGGGTTTGACTATTCCTAAGGCTCAGTATACCTGTAGTTTTTGCTGCTGCTGGAGTATTCACCTAGAGGGCTTAAAAATGATTGAGTTGTTTGTCTATTGTTATTCTTTCTACTGTTATCTTGAATTGTAGTATTTGTCTCCTCAGCCCTGTGAGTTTACTAAAAACTAAGCTATGTCATTGAGAAGCTTTCATAAATTCTTATCCTACCAATATTGCAGAGCTTATAATTTTGCAAAATTATGATTATGTTGTGTGTCTGTTTCAGTTACCTGGCACTTCTTTCTTTCCAGGATTTCCTTACCACTACAAATTAACCTCTCTAACCCTGTGGAATTACCTAA
Source organism: Tolypeutes matacus (assembly GCA_026826555.1). Taxonomy (NCBI): domain Eukaryota; kingdom Metazoa; phylum Chordata; class Mammalia; order Cingulata; family Chlamyphoridae; genus Tolypeutes; species Tolypeutes matacus. The sequence continues at coordinate 436,334 of JAKSZT010054321.1, forward strand.
AAATCTGTTCTTTTTCTGTAACATTGTAGTTGCCCTTGGCTTTGACAGGTTATTTTTTTAGTGAATTTTCCTATTCCCTGATTAAGTACACACCTTTAGGGAAAAATTAATTGCAGGAAACTACCCCTTTATCTTCTATTTTTCTGTATATGAATATTGGTCATTGATTATTTTTTTTGGTTTGTCAACATTCCAACAATTTAAACAATTTAAAAAAAAATTACCTTGGTTTTCTATGTATTCTTTTGAGGACATTTCTGTTATAATTGAATTATCATTTAAGTTCAAAGTAATGATGCTTTTATTAAAATGGTTAAACGTAACACATATTACATTAGGTTCTATACTTTAAAAAGTTGAATTACATTTTCAGCATCCTTAAGGAGTTTAATAATCTGCATTGCATAAATTTCTTATTATTTAATTAAGATGTTTTTTAACCAAAGAAATGTTTAAGAATTCAGAAATTGGCTAATTAAATCTAAGATAATCATGGGCATATTCAAGGAAAATTGGTATTTGGATTCTATTTAAAATTTTGCTAGGATTTTGGTAATTATATAAACAGTATTTTCTCATAAATATTGAGGTAGACTCGGCAAAATATTCCCTTTGAAAAGATTATGGAAAATGTTAATATAAAAATAAATTAGTGGACTTCCGGGAAGATAGCTGACTAGTAAGACATGGGAATCTCTTCTCTTCCAGAAAAATAGCTAAAGGACAGGCTGAAATAGCCCCAGAAAAGATCTTCTAGGCTTTAGGACAGCAGGCAATGTCTGGACACCACCCAGAGGAGAGAGGGACAAAGGAGGGAAATCACAATGACAAAACCATGAGTTGAAACCTGTGGCTACTGCCAGCACCCTCCCCCACACTAAAGACACTTTAGAATTCTTGGGTCTCTGGGCCTGTGATTACAGACAAAGGGGCCTCCAGGGATCTACCACCCCAGGAAAGGGGAGTGAGAGGGACACAGCCTAAGGCTGACTCAAGTTGTGACTCAAAAATTTGGTCAGCTGTGTCCCAAGAGCCTTTCCAGGCCAGGTGTTGCTACGCCACTGTTTGCCTTGCAGCCTGCAAGGGACTAAAGATATACAACCCTCCCAATCTCCTCCTTTATTAATAGGAACTGATTGTTGAGAAGTTAGAGGGGAGTGGAAATATATCCTAGCCTGGAAAATGGAGGGAGCTGCCAGAGAAGATTGGAGAACTGTCTCAGAGAATGTTTGAATTACAAGGCTTCTAGTATACAGATAGGATGCTCTATCACATTGATCCAGGCTGTGTTGCAACAAATACACTCAGACCAGGCATTGAACTGAGAGCTGCCAAAGAGTGCCATTTCCTGGCAGAACAAGAAGTGCATACAAGAAAATTAAAAATAAGTAGAAGAAGCTTTTTCTGGCCTCTATAGCCTCCCTGTGCAAGGCACTAGGAAGTGACTCTACAACAAATTACTAGATTCAGTGCTCAGTTTTGAGCAACCAGCAGGAAAATCCTAACAATCCAGGCCAAGTAAAAAATCGAAGAGCACAGCTTCCTGCCACTAAACCCTTACAAGAAAGAAAGAGATTAAGCATCTGAGTAAACTACATCTTAATCAGATGCCTAGATATCAGCAAAAAAATTATTAGCCATACTAAGAAAATAGAAGACATGGCCTAGAAAAGGAACACATCAAAGCCCCAGAAAAGATGCAGAATTTGAGAGAATTAATCAGCGAAATGCATACAAATTTCCAAAATCAAATTAATGAGTTGAAAGACAATATAGGTAAAGAGATAAATGACATAAAGAAGACACTGAGTGAACACAAAGAAGATTTTGAAATCCTGAACAGAAAGTAACAGAGCTCATGGGAATGAAAGACCCAATAGGTGAGATCAAAAACACACTTGAGGCATACACCAGCAGAGTCAAAATGATAGATGAAAGAATACGTGATACTGAACACAAAACAGCTAAAATTGAAGACAGAAAAGAACAGAGAGTGAAAAGAATGGAAAAAATTGAGCAGGGGCTCAGAGAGTTGAATGACAACACACAATGCAACAATATACGTGTAATGGGAGTTCCAGAAGGAGAAGAGAAGGGAAAAGGGGCAGAAAGAGTATTTGAGAAAATAATAGCTGAAAATTTCCCAATTCTTAAGAAAGAAATGAATTTACAGGTCCAAGAAGCAAACTGTACCCCAATCAGAATAAATCCAAATAGACCTACTCCAAGACACATACTATTCAGAATGTCAAATATCAATGATAAATAGAAAATTCTCAGAGCAGCAAGGGAGAAGCAAATCATCATGTACAAGGTATGACCAGTAAGACTTAGTGCAGATTTCTCTTCAGAAACTATGGATGCAAGAAGACAGTTGTATGAAAGAATTAGGAAACTGAACGACAAAAAACTGCCAGCCTTGAATTCTTTATCCAGTAAAAGTGTCCTTCAAATATGAAAGTGAATATAAAATATTCACAAACCAACAGAAAATAAGAGAGAATAAAAAAGAATCCACCTTTGCAGAAAATTTTAAAGGAAACCTTAGAACCTGAAAGGAAAGACAAGATAGAGAGGCTTGTAGGAGAATACAGAAGAAAGAATAGCAGAAAGGATAACCAAAAGAGTAAAAAGTCAGACTAAAACAAAATGACATATGAAAACCAAAGAATAAAATGGAGAAAGTAAATATTGCACATACAGTAATATCATTGAATGTGAGTGGATTAATCTCCCCAAACAAATGATACAGGCTGATAGAATGGATAAAATAAAACATAAGGTATCCCTATGCTGCTTACAAGAAACTCACCTTAGACCCAGGTATAAAAACTGACTGAAAGGGAAAAGTTGGAAAAAGATATTCCACATGAATAATAACCAGAAAGAGCAGGGGTAGCTATACAAATATCAGACAAAACAGACTTTAAATGCAAAAAATTATAAGAGATACAGAAGGCCATTATATCTTAATAAAAGGGACAATCCACCAGGAAGATATAACAGTCATAAATATCTATGAACCTAACCAGGGTGCCTCAAAATACATGATACAAACTCTGGCAAAATTGAAGGGAGAAATAGACATTTCTACAATAATCATTGGAGACTTTAACACTCCACTCATATCATTAGATAGAAAAACTAGTCAGAAGATCAACAAGGTAACAGAGAACTTGAACAATGTGATAAACAAGTTAGACCTAACAGACAAATACAGTATACTGCATGAAAACTCACTGGGTTATACACTCTTCTCAAGTGCCCCTGGATCCTTCTTCGGGATAGACTACATTTTAGGTCACAGTGCAGCTCTCAATAAATATAAAAAATTGAAATCATACAAAAAACCTGCTCAGATCATAATGGAATGAAACTGGAAATCAATAATAGACAGAAACAAAGTATATTCGCAAATGTGTGGAGACTGAACAACACACTCCTAAATAATCAGTGGGTCGAAGAAGAAAGTACAAGTGAAATCAGTAAATATATTGAGACAAAAGAAGATGAGAAAACAACATATCAAAACTTATGGGATAGAGTGAAGGCAGTTTTGAGAGGGAAATTTATAGCCCTAAATACCTATATTAAAAAAGAAGAAAGAGCTAAACTCAAAGATTTAACTGAACAACTAGAGAAACTACAAAAAGAACAGCAAATCAACCCCAAAGCAAGCAGAAGGAAAGAAATAATAAAGATTAGAGCAGAAATAAATGAAAATGAGAACAAAAAAAACAAGAGAAAATCAACAAAACCAAAAGCTGATTCTTTGAAAAGGTCAATGAAATTGATAAACCCCTAGCTAGACTAACAAAGAAAAAAAGAGAGAAGGTGCAAATAAGTACAATCAGAACTGAAAGGGGCGAAGTTACAAATGACCCCACAGAAATAAAAAGAATCATAAGAGGATATTATGAGAAACTATATGCCAATAAACTAGACAACCTAGATGAAATGGACAAATTCTTAGAAATGCACAACTAACCTACCCCAATGCTACAAGTAATATGAGAACTTAACAAACCAATCACATTTAAGGAGATTGAATCCATCATCAAAAATCTCCCAGTAAAGAAAAGTCCAGGACAGGATGTATTCACAGGTGAAATCCACCAAGCATTTCGAAAAGAATTAACCCCAGTCCTGTTTAAACTCTTCCAAAAAAGTAAAGAGTGGGAAAAATTACCCAACACATTTTATGAACCCAACCTCACTCTAATACAAATCCAGATAAAGATACTACAAGAAAAGAAAATTACAGGTCAATCTTTCTAATGAACATAGATGCAAAATTGTCAACAAAATACTTGCAAATTGAATCCAACAGCATATCAAAAGACTTATACATCACAACCAAATGGGATTTATTCCTGGTATGCAAGGCTGGTTCAACATAAGAAAATCAATTAATGTAATACACATTAAGAAACTGAAGGAAAAAAACAACATGATGATATCAATTGATGCAGAAAAGGCGTTTGACAAAATCCAGCATCTTTTTTTGATAAGAATACTTCAAAAGATAGGGAATAGAAGGGAAATTCCTCAATATGATAAAAGGCATATATGAAAGACACAGCCAACATCATACTCAATGGGGAAAGGTTGCAAGTTTTCCCTCTAAGATCAAGAACAAGACAAGTATGCCTGCTGTCATCATTGTTATTCAATATTGTACTAGAAGGTCTTGCTAGGGCAATTAGACAAGAAAAAAAAAAAGTAAAGGCATCCAAATAGGAAAAGAGGAAGTAAATCTCTCACTGTTTGCAGATGACATGATCCTGTACTTAGAAAATCCTAAAGTATCCACAGCAAAGCTACTTGAGCTAATAAATGACTTCAGCAAAGTGGCAGGATACAAGACAAACACACAAAAATCAGTAATGTTTTTGTACACTAGTACTGAATAATCTGAGGAGGAAATCAGGAAAGATTCCATTTTCAATAGCAACAAAAAGACTCAAATACCTAAGAGTTAATTTAACCAAAGAAATACAGGACGTATATACAGAAAACTATAAATAATGCTTAAGGAAATTTTAAAAGACCTAAAAAAATGGAAAGACATTCCATGTTCATGGATTGGAAGAATATATATCGTGAAGATGTCAATCTTACCCAAACTGATTTATAGACTCAATACAATAGTAATCAAAATTCCAACAGCTTACTTTACAGAATTAGAGAAGACAATTACCAAATTCATTTGGAAGTATTAGTGCACCCTAATAGCCAAAAGCATTCTAAAAAAGAATGACATGGGAGAAATTTCACTACCTGATGTTTAAACATATTACAAAGCTACAGTGGTCAAAACAGTTTGGTACTGGCATAAAGATAGACACATCGATCCGTGGAATAGAATTGAGAACCCAGAAATAAACCCTACCCATATGGTCAACTGGTTTTTGACAATCCTACCAAGTCCAAGACAAAACTGTCTCTTCAACAAATAGTGTTGGGAGAACTGGATATCTATAACCAAAGAATGAAAGAGGACCCCTATATCATCCCCTATACAAGAATCAACTCAAAATGGATTAAAGATCTAAATATAAAAGCCAGAACCTAAAACTACTAGAAGAAAATGTAGGGAAATATCTTCAAGACCTTGTAGTAGGTGGTGGTTTCTTGGACCTTACACCCAAAGCATGTGCAACAAAAGAAAAAACAGATAAATGGGATCTTCTCAAAATTAAACACTTTTACACTTCACAGGACTTTGTCCAAAGGGTGAAAAGGCAGCCAACTCAATGGGAAAAAATATTTGGAAATCACATATCTGATAAGGGTTTTGATATCCAGGATATATAAAGAGATTTTACAACTCAACAATAAAAAGACAAATGACCCAATCAAAAAATGGGGAAAAGACTTGAATAGACATTCGTCCAAAGAAGAAATACAAATAGCAAAATAACACTTGAAGAAATGCTCAACATCACTAATGATTAGGGAAATGCAAATCAAAACTACAATGAGATATCGTTTCACAGCTATCAGAATGGCCACTATTAAAAAGACAGAGAACTACAAGTGTTGGAGAGGATGTGGAGAGATATGAACACTTTTTCACTGTTAGTGGGAATGCAGAATGGTACAGCCACTGTGGAGGACTGTTTGGCAGTTCCTAAAGAAGTTGAATATAGACTTGTCACATGACCTGCACTACCACTACTAGGTATATACCCAGAAGAACTGAGAGCAGTGACACGAACAGACATCTGCACACCAATGCTCATAGCAACATTATTCATGATTGCCAAAAGTTGGAAACCACCGAAGTGTACATCAACAGATGAATGGATAGACTGTTCTATTCACATGATGGAATATTATGCAGCTGTAAGAAGAAATGAAGTTGTAAAGTATATGATAACATGGATGAATCTAGAGGACATTATGTTGAGTGAAGCAAGCCAAACACAAAAGGACAAATACTGTATGATTATGTTACTATGAACCAAATATATTGTGTAACATATGGTATGATTTAAAAAAAAATGTATAGATATCCAGTACATTTAATTGATAAATATATGTATTTACTCATCTGTGTTTACTTTTTAGTTTTTGTTTATATTTTCAGTTATTAAATGTACAAAATAAAGTTAAAAAAAAACAAAAAAAGAAGAAGAAATGTCATGTATGATATCAAACAATTTGATGTTTAGAAGATCCTAAGCTGTTATATAAGTGGGTTGACTAAATATTTGATGCAATGAGAGGGCAAAGACTCATATGAAAAAGCAAAAATAGATTGTATCGATATATTATTACAGGAAATTAAACTTATATTCTTGAGATATGCATTAATTCAAACAAATAGGTAATTTGAGTATATGTGTTCAAACTTTGTCATAACAAATTATTTAGTATATAAGTATTTTGATTAATTAGATGAATGAATAAATATATATAGGTCCAAATATATAAAGGGGTACACATAAACTATGTAAATTAGCTCTTTTAAAATTTTTGTTAGGTGAAATAATTATGAAATGCATAATAAATGCCCTGAAGTGTCATGTCCTACTTGGGGAAGGAAATATTTCTTCAGGAATTGTAAAAAATTTTGAAACAAAAAAAAAATGCATTAAAAAGATACATATGTTAGCAGTTTGGAATCCTGGATTGTGTTGTCTGAGCACAGTAGAATTGTTCTGGAAATCAATGACAGAAAGACAAGTAGGATATCCCAGAATTGGGAGAGTCTTCTGTTTTACTCACATTATCTAACTTCCCCACACCTACCATTTTTGTGCAATTAAACTAAAGAACAGATATCATATCACTTTCTAATATGCACCATGTGCCAGGTAGTAGTCCCAATGCTTTACAAGTCCCATTGTGTTGCATTTTTGAGGGGCCCATGAGGGTAGACACCATTGTTACTATATTATTGGTAACATTATTGGTAAAATGAGGCACTAGAGATGAAGCAATATATTGGTGCTCACAGAATTCACAGGTCACTGATCTTATAAATATAATTTCATCTCTTTTATTGACACTTCAGACTATTTCAAAAAGGATATTTGGTCATTAGAACTCTAGAAACACTGTGAGTATAGACTGACTTATGAAAATCACTACATTCCTCAGAGGAAAAGACTGATGGTGAGCAGGGGCACCTCGCCTGGAATCAGGCTATTGTATGGCTCTGTGCCTCTACTTCCCTTTTCATTGGTCTCTAAGATCCACAAGCATTTCACCTTAGGAGTGCTCAAAATAATAGGATAACTGTAATTTTCTTTCTATTTAACTTATTGCTTCTATCACAAGTTAAATAATATCATTATTTTTTGAGATATAAAAGTTTTGTTCAGGACAGCTTTTATTTGGCCTATACCCTCACCATCTAGAGCCAACTATCTCCTTGTAATTTCCCCTGGGCACTGGCTATTATTGGTAACCAAAAGCTGTGTTCCCATGGCTTATCTCTAATGGCAAAAGCAACTCCACATTTGTAAATAAAGCAAAACACAGAACTCTTGCAATGATAAAGAACAATTCCTGTCAGGATCTTAGTTATCTCAACTCAATATGCCCAACTCTTTCTTGCCTGTACTTGACACATCATTGGACCCTTACCAGAAATTCTTCTTGACTATTCAGCTTAAGGAAATACAATATTAACTTGTGAGTCTCTGTTATTATTCGTTTCTTTTCCCTCTTCTTCCTCTCAGCATATGAATTTATCCCCTTTATTTTTGCCTTGCTAGCTTGTTTTTGAGAGACTGGAAATTAGAGATGACAATAGAATTTATAGATAAAGAAAATACATAAGACCAACCTATTCCTTTTTATTCATTGCATTAAAATTTGATCAGTTTTATCAGAATTAATAACTTTTTCATAGAAGAGTAGATTGTGAAGAAAGTAGAACTGGAGAGAACTAAAGCTATCAAAGCAGGCAATGGCAGAAATAACTTGACATCTGCAGCATCAGTATGCAGAGTGCTAATTTAAATTCGTACTTAAACAAATTTACTGCCGGTAGTTTGTTTTAGCTAAAAAATAGTGGAATAAAAATTTATGTATAACATTTCTTTTCAAATAGTAATTTCAAAAAATGTTTGCCTAAGTTCTTCTCATTTAAAAAAATTGTGCAACATATAGTCAAGTGCTACAAAGATGAATACATGAATATCTGTCTTAAAAGTAAAATGCATACATATTTCCTTATACTTCAGGTGTAAATCTAGGGCTTTCTCATGTTATATAAAGAAAGAACTTGTAAGCAATTGTTCATGATTGGTCCTCATGGCTTCCAGACAAATATTTGCAGATAATCCACCCATAAATATTTTGAACAAATTATAAATAAAGATTAAATGAAGAGAGATTAATTTTATTCTTCTGGGCAGGAGGATAGTCTAAAACACTGCCCATACGTTCTGGAAGTTTGCAGAGCTTCTATATATTATTGTCTCTCTGGTTGGACATAAGTAAAAGGTAACAAGAGAACAAGAATATGAATTATGAGGACATATAAAATGTTCCATTATCAATAATAAGTATAGGTGCAAGGTAATCAAGCCTGGAAGTATACTTTTGTAGTGTTAAGTCAACTAGGAAGATAGAAAGTTGGGCAAGTCCAGGAGAACATGTGCTGAAATTCAATGTTCTCTTTGGGGCCTGAAATTCTTCTTGTAGAGATTGCAAATATATGCTAATGCCTTCAAACAAATAATGACAGTTAAGGAAAAGAACATTATTATTAAGGATTTGAGTGTGAGAATATCATTTAACTATATGCTCATCAATAGCAATCAACATGTTTTGCTAATATGTGGAAAAATAAGAGATTAAATTAATGGATCAGCTCTTTAAAATTGAATTTCACAAACATAAGAGTCTAAGCTTTTATGTATGTACAAGCCATTCATGAAAAAGGATGAAAAACTTAAGAAACCATTTATTTAGTGGTACCCATTGACATCAGTGGAAGTGGGGAGAAAATGAAGACTAGACTTGGTGAGTTAGCCAAGAAGTAGATGAATCCATTCATCCTAAGACATCAAAAAAAAAAAAAAGGAAAAGAAGATGATTGAAAATACATAAAAATTGTTACATTGAAATCATTCCATATGATATTACAATGACAGATACCAGCCATTATATATTTTGTCAAAATCTATAAAACTGTGTGGTGCAAAGTATAAAACAATGTAAACTATAGACCATGGTTGGTGGCAATTCTTCAATATATGTTCATCAATTGTAACAAATGTACCACACTAATGAAAGATGTTGTTAACGGGGAAAAGTGTGGAAGGGGTGGGGTATATGTTAAAATATATGCCATAAAATGTCAAAGAGTTTTAAAAAAGATATAAATATGATAATGTTGAGAGGAGGCTAGAGGAACATAAATATTTTATTCTAATACATGGATTAAAACAGAGATTACAATAAATAGTTGTAAGTTGGAAGCCATCACTTTTTTTTTTTTTTTGGATAAGGCAAATAAAAAAGGAAATATGGAGCAATATGGAAATTGTTTTGAACAATTGTCATTATCCATTAAGCACTTATAAGTAGGAAATTCAGTACAATGGTTGTTTTACCTCTGGGTTACAGTGATTTAATATTGAACCTCAAACCATACTCTCATTGCTCCTTTAGTATTCAGCAGGTTGTAATGAAGCTATTAAATTGAATAATATGTCTGAAGGAGGGGTGAGGAATGGCATGGTGGGAATTTGTGAAGCTCAATTGAATCAGGAGTACTGTTGAAGGAAATGGGCCACCTAAGCAGACAAATCTGGGTTTGAATGCTTACTCTTCCATTTATTTCCATGACTTAGTAAGTTTCCCTGGCCTTTCAATGACCCACTCTTTTCATTTTAAAATTGTGTATATACATCCCAAGTTGCAGAAGTAACTGCATAAATATGTGTATTTCATATATGTAGTATATGAAAAATGTAAACTACCTAGGGCATTCTAAATAAATAAAAGCTGCAATTAATGTCATTCACTTGGTTGACAGTGGTATCTAGGTTAGAAAAGCAACAAAATGAAATCACATGAGCTATAATAAAATATCAAAATAAAGAGAGAGCAGTTGAAGAAACAAATGTAAAATAAAAATGGTACATGTTACTAGTTGCTAAGAGCAGATGTATAAAAAAAATAAGAAGATAATCTTCAGAGAGAAGGAATCTTATAGGTAAATTTCAAAAGCAGATCAATAACAAAAATCGTTGTCTTGGAAGTGGAGATAAAAACAGTGTTTCCACCTGGTAGGCGAGTTATGAATAACAACTGTCTGTAAAGTTTTGTGGTTTTGTTGTTGATGTTGTTTACAGTAATTAGTGACATTTTATTTGATGAACAATAACCATAGGGATCAAGCCTTCTGTTGGTGAGTTTCTTAAATTTATTTTTTAAAGATTTAGATTACAGAAAAGTTACAGCAAACATATAGGAGATTCCCATATACCCCACTTTCTCTCCCTCTCATATTTTCCTCCATTAATAACATCTTACATTAGTGTGGTAAATTTGTTATAATTGATGAACAAATATTGAAGCATTGCTATTAACCATGGTCTATAGTTTACATTATGGTTTACACTTTGCACCACACAAATTTATAGGTTTTGACAAAATATATAATGGTTCATATCTGTCATTGCAATATCATAGAGAACAATTCCAATGTTGTAAAAAGTGTCCTATGTTCCACTTATTCTTCCCTCCCCCTCCCCTCAGAACCTCTGGTAACCACTCTCTTTATATCAATGTTACATGTTCTTCAGTTATTACAATAATAAGTCTACTTTGGTCAATGTTTGATTTCCCTCCTTATGTTTGTTCATTCCTCAGTCTTGAGGATTTGGGGATGGTGATGCCTGCTCTGCTAAGAGAGGAGCCTTAGATCTTATGATCTTATGAGGCACATGGAAGGAATTGTTCCGCTTGCAGTTCTAGCTACTCTTTGAAAGGCTTTGATAAAATAGCCTCCTGTCTCTACTCAGATTCTGTTTGGTCATCACCTAAGTGATTACATTTATTGAATAATTCTAATGAGTTATGATGAATAGAAATTAACTGTTAGATACTCAATCTTCCAGGGATATCTCTGACTTCCAATATATCCACTGAATAACTAATAAGATGTAGAAACTCATGCAAACACTGGAATAAGATTTAAAAGAGATTATCTTCCAACTACCCCTACCTTGGAAATAAGTCACACAAATAGGGAGACAAAAGGAGGTTGAGACAACAATATATTATTCCCTGTTAGCAAATACTAACTAGAGAGAATAGAAGTTGGGCAAATATGAGTCAATAAATATACCTATACTCATTTATTTTTTTTATAATGATTCTCCATGTTTTTAGGGATTAGTTGTGTCTCTCCATGTCCAAAGCAAATGATGTGAAGATGTACAATTTGACCATGGCGACTGAATTTGTGCTTACAAGATTTTCTGATGTGTGGGAGCTCAGAATCTTCCACCATGCTATTCCTATTGATGTACATAGAAACAATGATGTAAAACCTTCTCATTGTCACAGTAACCACCCTTGACCAGAATTTTCGAACTCCCATGTATTTCTTGCTTAGAGATCTGTCTCTCTTGGACATGTGCTACACTTCTGTCACTATCCCAAAGGTATGTGTCATCTTCCTGCTTGAAAGCAGAGTGATCTCTATGATTGGATGTGCAGATCAGATATTCCTTGTGTTTTTCTTGGCTTCATCAGAACTGCTTTTCCTCACATCATGGCCCATGACTGCTATGTCGCCGTCTGTGAGATACTCCACTACCCTGTGATCATGAACCAATGAGTTTGTGTCCAGATGACACTGTCCTCCCTAGTCAGTGGTCTGGCCTATTCAGGATTCCACACTGGCAACACATTCTGGTTATCCTTCTGTCAGTCCAACAGTCCATTAGTTCTTCTGTGATGTTCCTTCTCTCCTGAAGCTTTCATGCTCTGATACCTTCAATAATGAAATTTTAATTCTTGTTTCTCTGGTGTTATTGGTGGTAGCTGCTTTTTCTTTATTGTCAAGTCTTATATTCACATATTTTCCACTGTACTAAAGTTTCCAACCAGAAGAGAGCAAGGAATGGCCTTTTCCACCTTTGTCCCTCACATCCTTGTGATGGCACTCTTTGTCAGCTCAGGGGCTGCTGCATATTTGAAGCCAACCTCCAAATCTTCCATTATTCAGGCATGACCATTTCCTTGTTCTATTCTGTAATCCCTCCTTTCTTGAATCTTATACTCTATAGTCTTAGAAACAAGCAGATAAAGGATGCTGTAAGGAGAGTAATAAAAAGAATGTTCTACTCTGAAAAATGAGACAACAATTATTACAAGAACTTCTTACTTTGCTTTGGTGCACTGAAAATGTTTTAAAATTAACCTTCCTTCTTATTTCCAAATTTAGGGCCCTGACTTGACTTTATTTAACTGCCCTTGTTTTATGGGTCACCGTATTAATAGTATATCTCTATCTCTATCTCTATCTCTATCTATTTATCTATCTATCTATCTATCTATCTATCTATCTATCTATCTATCTAT
>JAKSZT010054321.1:454392-597142 GCA_026826555.1 Tolypeutes matacus
CTTATATAGGACCAGGGTGTCTCCGGAGCTCTCAGGAACCCCACTGAGTGGGGTGATAGGCACTTAGATGTTCTATGAGCTCCTACTGAGGTTTGCGTAAGAGTTACCTCTGGGATGACCTCCCGACTCTCTTTGAAGTCTCTTAGCCACTTGAACTCATTTGTCTTTACCATTTCCCCCTTTTATTCAAGGTCTTTTTCCAGTTGTGTTGCCAGTTGGCACTTGGGAAAAGTTTTCAATTAGCAATAATCATGCCTCGGATAAACCTCATTGACTACGATACTGCCACTGCACAAAGCTGCCAGTTGGCACTTGGTATTAATCCCTTGTTGCCAGGGAGGCTCATCCCCGGGAGGCATGTCCCACATTGGGGGGAAAGTAATGCAATCATATGCTGAGTTTGGCTTAGAGAGAGGCCACATTTGAGCAACAAGGAGGCTCTCAGGTGACAACCCTTAGGCACCCCACAACTGCAGGCTAAGTCTCATTTACAAGAGCAAAGACTCACAAAGGTAGTCATCAATAAAAAAAAAAAAAAAAACATCAGTGGGTCATCCTATTTTGACAGGGACTGTCCCTACACTCAGAGAACTATTGCTGCTCCCTTGGAGATTGTGGCAGAGCTCTCCAGGCTAGAATTCAGATTCCCTCATTTATTGTGTGATTATCCACCCATCGTGACCATGCCCCATCCCCCGATCCTCATACAGTCTTAAATCAGAAAGAATTTACCTTTATTATAATATTTTCAAATTTGTTTTCCCTATTCTTTTCTTTTTTCTTTTTTTAAAAAAAATTTAAATTTTTTTTAAAAGTACTTAGATTACATAAATGTTACACAAAAAAACATTGGGATTCCCATATACTGCACCTCCCATACCTCCCACAACCTCCCACATAAATATCCTTCATTAGTGTGGCACATCACCTGCAATGGATATACACATCTTGTGGCTTTGCCATTAAGCAGGGACCATAGTTCACATTGTAGACCACACTCTCCCACACAGCTCTGCATGTTATATGATGATATAAAATGGCCTATATCTGTCATTGCAATGTCACTCAGGACAATGCCCAAGTCCTGAAAAAGCCCCTGTATTACAACTGCTTTTCCCTCTCCCTGCCCCCTGAGCATCCAGTGGCCACTGGCTCCATATTATTGTTGCAATTTCTTCTATTGCTTGAATCATAATGTGGGTATAACAGAATACCAATAAGTCCACTCTAGTCCATAGCATTTCCCCCAATCCTGTAGGTAGTCCACTCTACCTACAATTGAGAGGGGGCTTATATCCCATGGATAAGATGGATGGGATTATCCTGCCTGCAGCTGCAGACTCTCTCCATTCACTGGGATGGCCGTTGTCCATCATCATATTCCCACCTGGTGTCCTGGGTGAGTCCATTAACCTGTAGAGTAGGAATTGAAGCTCCACTGAGATTCCAGGCCCAGCTGGCACATGGACAGCCCAAAGACTCCAGTCTCTGGTTGTACACTTACTCCAGCACCATATATAGATTTGAACAGAAAGAACAGATGAACCATGTGCAGGGAAGGCATATTTGAGTCTAACTCTGTCACTTTCAGGAGCGCAAATGCCAAAGTAGGGCCCACTGGCAAGGCACTAAACTCTGGAACTATCTGCTCTGACATAGGACCTGGGTGTCTCCAGAGCCTAGAGAAGCCCCTCTATTTGGGGTGATATCCATTTTGGAAGTCTATGAGGTCCTACTGAGATATGCATAAGCGTTAACTCTGGGATGACCTCCCAACTCACATTGAAGTCTCTTATCCATATGAACTCATTTGTCTTTACCTTTTCCCCCTTCTGTTCGAGGTCTTTTTCCAGTCATATTGCCAGTTGGCACTTGGTAGTAATCCCATGGTGCCAGGGAGGCTCATCGCTGGGAGTCATGACCCACACTGGGAGGAAGGTAATGCATTCATATGCTGAGTTTGGCTTAGAGAGAGGCCACATTTGACCAACAAGGAGGCTCTCAGCAGGCAACCCTTAGTCACCCCATTACAATAGGCTAAGCTTCAATTTCAAGAGCAAAGACTTGTCAGGGCCCATCAGTGGATCATCCTCTTTTGCCAGAGACTGCCCCTGCACTTGGGGGACTGTTGCTGCTCCTTTGGAGAATGTGGCAAAGCTCTCCAGAATGGGAATTCAGTATTCTGTCATTTATTGTGTGACTCTTCACCCACTGTGACAATGCCCTGTGAACATTTGAACATTTTTATATACCTTGTATGTATGTTCAGGTGAACATCCTCCCATGAACCCACCATCCCTGAAACCCCACACCAATGATCCTCTCCCATCATAGTGGTAACCCTTTTGTGGTCCAAAGCTTCTTTAAAGATGAAGCCAATATAATATCCAAATACAATTAATAGGAAAATGAAATAATAATGATAAGTTTAAATGTAAGAGATAAAATACATGAAAACTTAAAAAAAAACTAAAAATAAAATAAAATTAAAAGATTGGGATATTTAAAAATGAAAAATATTTTAAAAATTAAAAATTAAAAAAAATTTTTTGACATTTTGCCTTTTATCACTGCAACGTCTGGTGTCCAGTCTGTACTGTGGCACCTCCCCCTCTTACACCCCAGTGTCTCACTACTTTTCGTTTTGTTTTGAAAGAAGTTTTAGGTCACAGCAAAGTCACCCACAGAATACAAGAGACTCTCATATACACAACCTCCTCCCTCTTTCCTCACTCCATATTAAAACCTTTTTATATGTGGACGGTAGCATTGTTATCACTGATATACAAATAGTGAAACATAGCTACTAAACATTGACAATTGTTTACAGTATGGTTTACATTTTAGACTGCACAGTTTTATAAATTTTGATGATATTTACCATGTCCTGTGTCCATCACTGTAAGATAATGAAGAACCTTTCCACTGATCACTAAATACCCCCTATTTGATGTATTCTGTTCTTCCCTCCCCATCCCCCAGGGGTCCACAACGACTCCCTGGCTTGACTCATTGGATGACAAAATTCATAGTTACCTGCAACAAGAGGTCTTGCCACCAATGTTTGTTCTCACCTATTAGGAACCATCCTTGCTCTTGAGAGAACCCCGCCTGTCTATTTCTGAATGAATTGGTACTCCCAAAGATGGAAGTCCAACTCCTTCCCGCTCATTATGTGAGTCTCCACCCACTGATACAACACATTGTGACAGGATGAACACTCACACTATCCCTAGAAGCCTGCTCCTGGTGTGCCCTGTCCCGAATGCCCTTCCCCAACCAACACCCTAAACCAGTGACCTTCCTTGTCATATTGCCATAAGAGCATTCCCACCTCTGTACTTCAGCTTCATACACACAAATCCCAAGTGTTCACCTGGTCCCTCTCCCATCTCTCCCTCCATTATCCTGGGTACTCTAATCCACCTTTCCCAATCTACCTACCTGTCAACCCTGCACCACCACACCCAATAAAATCACTATCTTCCTGTCCTATCCCTTCAATACGCAACTACACTCTATCACTTTACCATAGATTATGTCCGTATGGGTGATGGCTCACAACCTTCTCTTCTCTTTCTCTTTCTCATAAACTTATCTTTCAGACAATAGCCCTCAGAGACTGCTCAATTTCCATAATTCATATCAGTGAGGTCATGTACTGTTCATTGTCCAATGCCTGGCTTGCTTCACTCAACATAAGGTCTTCAAGATTCATCCATGTTATCTCATGAGTTAGCACTTTATTCCTTCTTACAGCTGAGTAATAGTCCATTGTATGTATGCACCACATTTTGTTTATCCATTCATCTATTGATGGGCACCTGTGTTGATTGCAAATTTGGCAATAGTGAACAATGCTGCTATAAGCATTGGTGTGCGTATTTCTGTTTGTGTCTTTGCTTTGAATTCTTCTGGGTATATATCCAGCAGTGGAATTGCTGGATCATATGGAATATCTAGAGTTAGTTTTTTGAGGAACTGCCATACTGTCCTCCACAGTGGCTGGGCCATTCCACAATTCCACCAGAAGTGGATGAGGGTTCCCATTCCTCCACATCCTCTCCAACACTTATAGTCTGTTTTTTCTTTAATAGCAGCCATTCTAATGGGCATAAGATGGTATCTCATTGTAGTTTTTGATTTGCATTTCCCTAATAACTAGCGATGTGAACCATTTTTTCATTTGCTTTTCAGCCATTTGTATTTCTTCTTTGGAGAAATGTCTTTTCAGGCCATGTGCCCATTTTTTAAATGGGTTGTCTTTTTATTTATGAGGTGTAGGATTTGTTTATAAATGCAGGATATTAGTCTCCTATCAGATATATGGTTGCCAAATATTTTCTCCAATTGAGTAGGCTGCCTTTTTATTTTCTTGATAACTTCCTTTGAGGTGAAAGTTTTTAATTTTAAGGAGATCCCATTTGTCTATTTTTTTCTTTTGCTGCTTGTGCTGTGGGTGTGATGTTCATGAAACCATTTCCTTTTATAAGGTTCTGTAGATGCTTCCCTACATTATCTTCCAAGGTCTTTATGGTCTTGGCTCTTATATTTAGATCTTTGATCCATCTTGAGTTGATTTTTGTATAACGTGTGAGATAGTGTTCATCTGTCATTCTTTTGGATATGGATATCCAGTTCTCGAAGCACCACTTGTTGAAGTGGCCATTCTCTCCCAACTGAGTGGGCTTGGTGGCCTTATAGAATATCAGTTGACTGTATATGCAAGGATCTATATTGGAACTCACAATTCGGTTCCATTGGTCAGTATGTCTATCCTTGTGCCAATATCATGAAGTTTTGACAACTGTAGCTTTGTACTATGTTTAAAGTCAGTTAGTGTGATACCTCCAATTTCACTTTTCTTTTTCAATATATTTTTCATGATTTGGAGCCTCTTACTCTTCTAAATAAATTTTGTAGTTAGTTTTTCCATTTCATTAAAAAATACAGTGTTGATTTTTATTGGAATTGTGTTAAATGTGTAGATTAGTTTGGGTAGGATAGACATCTTGATGATGTTTAATCTTCCTATCCATGAACAGGGAATATTCTTCCATTTATTTAAGTCTTTTTGATTTTCTTTAAAAGTGTTGTGTATTTTTCTGTATATAAGTCCTTTACATCTTTAGTTAAATTTATTCCTAGGTATTTGATTCTTTTAGTTACTATCGTAAATGGTACTTTTTTCTTGATTTCCTCCTGAGATTGCTCATTATTGGTGTACAGAAATGCTACTGATTTTTGAGCATTGATCTTATAGCCTGCGACATTACTGAATTCCTTTATAAATTCTAGAAGCTTTGTTGCAGATTTCTCATGGCTTTTTATATATAGAATCATGTTGTCTGCAAATAATGAAATTTTTACTTCTTTTTTTCCAATTTGGATGCCTTTTATATCTTTTTCTTGCCTCAGTGCTTGAGCAAGTACTTCTAAGACAATGTTAAATAGGAGTGGCGAAATTGGGCCTCATTGTCTTGTTCCCAATCTCAGAGGGAAGGCTTTTAGAATTTCACTATTGAAGATGATGTTAGCTTTGGATTTTTCATATATACACTTTATCATGTTCAGAAAGCTTCCTTCTATTCCTGTCTTTCACAGTGTTTTTATCAGGAAAGAATGTTGTATTTTATCAAATGTTTTTTCTGCATCTGTAGAGATGATCATATGTTTGTTTTTTTCCCAAACTATTTATGTGGTGTATTACATTGATTGATTTTCTTATGTTGAAACGACCTTGCATACCAGGGAAGAAACCCACTTGGTCATGGTGTATAATTCTTTTGATATGTTGTTGAATGCGATTAGCAAGTATTTTCTTGAGGATTTTAGCATCTAGGTTCATTAGATAGATAGGTCTGTAATTTTCCTTTCTAGTGGAATCTTTGTTTGGCTTTGGTATTAGGGTAATATAGGCATCATAGAATGAGTTAGGCAATGTTCCTTCTACTTCTATATTTTGGAAGAGCTTAAGCAGGATTGGTGTTAGCTCTTTCTGGAATGTTTGATAGAATTCACCTGTGAAGTCATCTGGCCCTGGGCTCTTCTTAGTTGAGTAGTTTTTGATGACTGAGTCAATCTCTTTACTTGTAATTGGACTGTTGAGTTCATCAATTTCTTCTTTCATCAATGTAGGCTCCTTGTGAGTTTCTAGGAATTTGTCCATTTCCTCTATTTTATCATTTTTATTGGCATATTATTTTTCAAAGTATCCTCTTAATATACTCTTTATTTCTCTAGGGTCAATAGTGATATGCACTTCTTCATTCTTTATTTTGTATATTTGCATCTGCTCTCTCTTTTTCATTGTTAATCAGGATAAGTGTTTGCCAATTTTATTGATCTTCTCAAAGAACCAGCTTTTGGTTTTGTTTATTTTTTCTAGTGATTTCCTATTTTCTACTCCACTTAGTTCTGCTCTAATCTTTGTTATTTCTTTCTTTCTACTTCCTTTGGAGTTAGTTTGTTGTTCTTTTTCCAATTCCTCCAGGTGTGCAGTTAGGTCTTCAAATTTAGCTCTCTCTTCTTTTTTAAATATATTCATTTATGGCTTTGAATTTCCCTCTCAGTATAGCTTTGGCTGCATAACATATGTTTTGATATGTTGTGTTGTCATTTTCATTCATTTTGATGTAGTTACTGATTTCTTTGAGATTTCCTCCTTGACCCACTGTTTGTCTAAGAGTGTATTGTTTAACTTCCATATCTTTGTGCCTAATCTGGTTCTCTGGCCCTTAGTGATTTCCAATTTCATTCCATTGTGGTTATAGAAACTACTTTGTATTATCTCAATATTTCTGAATTCATTGAGAGTTGTTCTGTGGCTTAACATGTCATCTATCTTGGATTATGATCCATCTGCAATCAAGAAGAATATATATCTCATTGTATTTGGTTGTAATGTCCTGTATATGTCTTTTTGGTCCAGATCCTCTAATGTATTATTCAGAATCTTTGTTCCTTTTTTGATTCTCTATCTAGATGTTGTGTCTAATGGTGATAATTCTGTATTAAAGTCCCCCGCTACAACTGCAGAGGCATTTATGTCTCCACTTAGTCTTTCTAGTGTTTTCCTCATGTATTTTGAGGTACCCTGATTAGGTGCATAAGTGTTTATGATTGTTCTTTCTTCTTGAAAGATTACCCCTTTTATTAATATATATTGTCCATCTTTGTCTCTTACAGTAATTTTACATGTAAAGTCTATTTTGTCTGATATTAGGATAGATACTTCCACCCAATTTTGGTTATTGTTTGCTTGTAATATTGTTTTCCCACCATTCACTTTTAGCCTCCTTGAATTCCTGGGTCTAAGATGGTTTTCTTATAGACAACATATAGATGGGTCATATGTTCTTATCCATTCTGCCAATCTGCATCTTTTGACTCTTGAGTTTAATCCATTAACATTCAGTGTTATTACTCTCAATGAATTTCTTACATCAGCCATATTTTCTTTGAATTTCTGTGTGTTATATGTTGTTTTTATTTCTCTTTTTGTCTTTTTAATTGTTCTCACACTCTCCTCCAACTCTCTCTATCCTGTTTTTTCCTTTCAACCTGTAGAACTTCCTTTAGCATTTCTTGAAATGCAGTTTTCTTATTGGCATATTCTCTTAATTTCTATCCATCTGTGTATATTTTGAACTCTCCATCATTTTTTGAATGGCAGCTTTGCTGAATAGAGAATTCATGGCTGGAAGATTTTTTCTTTTAGTACCTTGGCTATGGCATACCACTGTCTTCTTGCCTCTTTGTTTTCAGATGAGAATCAGCACTTAATCTTATTGAGCTTCCCTTGTATGTGATGGTTCTCTTATCTCTTGCTGCCTTGAGTATTTTCTCTTTGTCTTGAGTACTGGACATTTTGACAAATATATGTCTTGGAGTAGGTTTGTTGGGATTTATACTGTTTGGGGTGCACTGTGCTTCCTGGACATGTACATCATTTCCCTCAATAGAGTTGGGAAGTTTTCAATCATTATTTCCTTCAGCAGTCCTTCTGTTCCCTTTCCCTTCTCTTCAACTTCTGGGATGACTATAATGCATATGTTTGTGCTTTTTGTCTTGTCATTAAATCCCTAAGTCCCTGTTGGATTTTTTCTATCATTTTATCTATCTGTTCCACAATCTGTTTTACTTCAAATGTATTGTCTTCCACATCACTAATTCTTTCTTCTGCGTGTTCAAATCTGCTCTTATGTTATTCCAGCATCTTTTTGAATTCTTGGATTGTGCCATTGATCACCATCATATCCATTATCTTTTTATTTATGTTTACAATTTCTTCAGTATATTCTCCCTGTGCCTTCTTAATATCCTTAATCTCTTCCTTCACTTCATTAAGTTGGTCCATGATATTTGTTTGGACAGCTTTGATTAGTTATTCAATGTTCTGCATCTCTTCCTGATTTTTAGTTTGTTCATTGTACTGGTCCATGTCTTCCTGTTTCTCAGTATGGTTTGTAATTTTTTGTTGCCCTCTGGTCATCATTTTATCTCAATGGGTTTATTCAGTTGGTTAGCTTCTCTCTCTGCTCTAGAGTTTTATTTAGCTCCTGGTTCTGTGTGTTCATTAAGTTTTCTCTTTGACAATTTGTTCTTCTTTTTCTATTTCCTTGGCATTTCCTATGTTCCGTTGAAGGGAAAAGGTAAGGGCCAGAGAAATAGAAAGAGGTAAGAACGGAAAAAGAATAATAGTAATAATAATACAAGTTAGAAGAGGGGCCTTATAACAGTTAGAAAAATGGATACTTAACTCATGTAAGCAGTGTAGAGTAATAGGGGGGAAAAGTGAGGTACAATGGAATAGGAAATCAAATAGTGGAAAAATGTATTGAATGATTTTAAAAGCCAGAATGATGATCAGGAGAGAGAAAGACTAAAGAAAGGGCTGAAAGGAAAAAGTTAATAAAAATAAAAAAGAGAATAGAACAGACAAGATAGAAATCAAAACCAGTAAATTTGAGTACTAATGAAAAAAGCACAGAAAGCAGAAGATAGAAAAATGAAGGAAGGAAAGAGATAGCATTGGTAGACAAAATCCATATACACAGAAAATGGGAAATCAAGGAAGAAGAAACACAGCAAAGAAGAAACAAGCTAGCAGCACATAATTTTTTAAAAAGGCAGGGGGTTGGAAAGGAAAGAGGAAAGAAAATCAAGAAGCAAACAAACAAACAAAAACCAAGCAAACACAGATGCAAGCAGTCAAACAAAGCTAAAAAAGGACAGTGTTCCTTCTTGGGCCCTTTTGGAGCCTCTCAGTCTGCCTGTGTTCATCAATCAATTACCCCTCAGGCTTCTCTATGCAGGTTTTGAGGCAGATTTTAGTGAATGAACTAAGTTATTTCTTTTCTTAAGTAATTTTTTTTTTTTTTGAGAAATAAGAGACCCAAAAGAAGTTAGTACAACAATAATGTCTATGTTTTCCCTGTCCTACCTTATCAGCTGGATGTTAGATAACCCAGTGAATCACTACTCTTTGAATACACAGGAATCAAACTAGGGACCTCATATATTCAAGACAGAAATTCCTCCACTAAGCTAACTTACTAATTGGGTCAGTTAGCTCTGCAGAAATCTATTTAGTCACTTTCCCCTGTGAAGGTTTTGCACTCCTGTGGCAGCAGGATTCAGCAGGCTGTATGAGCAGATCCTCCCTCCCCTTTCCTGGTCAGGTTGAGATCCCTTTTGAAATTCAAATGGGATGTTGTTGCCTGAGTTCACCTCACTGAAATGGCTTACAAGCTTCTTCTAGACCACCCCTCCCTCCCAAGAGACCATACATAGGCTTGTGGAAACTTATTAAGAACTACCCATTACCTGACTCCCTTATGGGAGCTGAAATTCTGATAGTCCTCAGTGAGGAACTATTAAATAGACTGAGTCTGCCCTCTCTCAAGCCAAGCCTCTGTATCTCAGGGTGGTTAGGTAAATCAGGCTTCCTCAGCAGATTCACCTCTCCCCTTAGCCTGGTGCCACTTCAAGCCAGCTGGTGTGCTCCCCAAATTTCTAAGGGGATCCAGACAACCAAACCCACAGAAAGAAAACCCCTCTCTACTCCTTGCCAGAGCCCTCCCACTCTTGGAGAATGCGCCCTCTCCCTGGATTGCTTGTGGGAGTCAGGGCTCACACTAGCCCTTTGCCCTGAGGGTGGGACTTAAAAACTCATGGTTTTACCTTGAGCAATCTATCTCCCTGTCCAGCTCCTTCCAGATTGATGTCCCAAAGGCTCTCACTCTGTGGGCTTACAGATCAGCTCACTTGGACAAGACCCTGTCCCCAATCAACTATCTTTTGTGAGAGATGTTGAGTGCCCACTTAATCCAACGCCATTTGCCTCCCTCTCCCTATTCTTTTCAATTGCACATACATTTTAGAATAATCTTGCCTATGAAAATGCCTTGGATTTTTATAGTAATTGCATTAAAATTAAAATTGTATTAAATTAAATTGCATTAATGTTGTATGCCAATTGTATATCAATCAAGGAGAACCTACTTTTTATTATATTGAATGTTCCAATGAATTAAAATGCTCTCCCAAAATATTTAGAGACTCTTTGACTTCTTTTATCAGAATTTTGTATTTTATACCATGGAGGTCCCCTAAATGTTTGTAGTAAGTTCAAATTTTAAAACTTTCGAGTTACAAAAAAAAAAATTAACCACTAGATGGCAGAAACAGACAAAAATTTATTGGGAGCTGAACCATTTACAAATTTGTTTTCAAGGGGAGGTCCCTCCAAATAGTTAACCTTTCAGAGGCAGGTGGTGGGAGGGAGATGACCAGAAAAACAGATGATGGGAAATCTTCCAAACAACTGGGGAAGATCAAGAGGAAGAAGGTTGCTGATTACATGACTAGTTAGTAACAGAGTCAGAGCAGGGGGAGCCTCTGTACCAGAGAGCTTTAAGGTACAAAATTGGCTTGGGGCCTAATAAGTACCTGCACTTATCTTATCAACTGGGAATACATGCTGGGCAAAGTTGTACATGATTTTAGGCCATAGGTAAAACAGGTTAATCCCAACTGGCTAAAAGTTGTTTGTTCTGAATATTTTCTAAACAATTGGATATGTAAGAATTTGATTTTTGTGCAAGATAGTTTTGTTAACAGACCCATGATCTGAAGAAATAAACACACAGTATGGCTATAAAGAGCTCTTCTTTGGCTTATGTACATAACAAACCATACCCTGGATACATGTTGTTTATAATCTAAATTGTACATTATTTCACAGTGCCTGAGTTTGAAGTCAGTGGTAAAGCATCTTAATGACTCAGAGGCCTCCAAAGGAAAAAACTCTGATTTGAAAGCCTGTTTGCAGATAGTTTGCCCATTTGCTGGGGAGAAACAGAAACAAATAGGTTAGAAATGGAGAAAACTTTGATGTGTTTAATATACTTGAACAATAGATTGACAGTGTAGCCCCTTGGTACATGACCCTGGCTAACTGTGAGATGTGACCAGAGTTATCTACTCACATGCAACAAGGAGTGCTAGTAAGAAAATACAGTCCTCATTCTGCAGCTAATGCATTATCTAATACAATGTGGTTGTCAAACACCATGACCCCTAAAGTACGATGAAATTCAGACATGAGTTCCATTCCTTGAGCAATTTATTTATTTTGTGCATATAACTCCTTGAGCATGGCTATCTGAGTTTCTTTTAATTGCTATATAGTCTCCTACACATATGCTCTCCCCAAAATTAATGCCCCCAAATTAGTGCTGCTATGGTGGTTAATAACAAGGGTACTTTTGGGGAAACTTATTAGTGCTGTTGGAGAGTGTAATTAGTGGATTGTGGGGGGAAAGGGTGTGAGGAATTCTGCTTTGAGTAAAAGCCTACTGGAATTTTGAGTTAACACCCAAGTGCAAGATACATTGTCTAGATCAGGGATTCTTAACAGTTTTTGTTCCATGGACCCCGTTGCCAGTCAGGTGAAATGAATACTACTGTAATTTATTTATTGCATACATTCATAAGTGAAGGAAATGCTAGATTTCAGTTAGAAGTCAGAGAAAATAAAGATATTAATTTGAGTTTTTTTTTCAATTCAAGCTCATGGACCTCCTGAAATCTTTCTAAGACCCTGGTTAAGAACCCCTGGTCTATATTCATATGGGGGAGTCTGTGAAAAGGTGGAGACCTTTAATTCTTTTACAGGCCTATTAGGCTCCTTCCACAGCCAGTATTCTCTGTTTTCCTATAAAGCTAAGTTTCTGTCGATTCATGCAATTCCAGGTGGTGTTAATGGCATCGTATAATGTTTTGGCCAAACAAGTTTGTGTTAGCTGCCTCGTATTCAGCATCTGAGTCTTAAATTTTTTATGAACTCAGCTCAGCCCACAATTTCCTACATGTTGGTGGGAGATTACCATCTGGGCACATTTACTGTACTTTGATGGCTGTTGGAATAGGCTCATATGTATAAGAGAGATTGTAGTATATCATTGCCAAGAAAGTGGAATTATGGTGTGTGCATTGAACGCAGGTTTTTGGAGCCAAGCTTAGCATGAAAGTATATATATCAACTTATATATTGTTATAGCTAAAATATATGCAGGTTTTTTTGGTAGGCAATTGTATGGATCTCCTTGTTCCGATTGGTGTTCCTTGGTGATTAAATGTCATGCCAATTGCCAATAGTAAATAGCAACAGTGTGTTACTACTGGTGTGGGATCTGTGTGCAGATGGTTCAAAACACAGTTGTTAGTTTAGTCATCCACCAAAGTAAATCTTGAACTAGGGGCCACTCACATAAGGATCCTTACAAGTGGACCAAGTTGTTTCAAAGGTAGACATCCATTATGTTTCATTTGACCTATTTTTTCCTATTTATTAAATTGCCACAGGGTCTTAGAAGGGGACCATTTAGCATATCACTTTGGATCTGGGGAGTTTTTTCTAAGGCAGATATTCACATAACTTTAATTGCCTCAGAGGTGGCCCTTGGGAGTGACAGTGTAGTTGCACCAATAAATTTCCTCAAATATTAGCTTTGCTACCAGGCTTTTCATTATTCCTTTCTATCCTCTGTAAAATGGGGTATATGTCCCTTCTTATTAACATCCAGAAGAGTAGCATTGGGCAGCAACCTCCTTCAAATATTTCCAAAGGTTCATCTGGGGTGAGAAAACCTGCTGATCATTGTACAATCATAAGTAGGTAAGAATCAGATTAGGAGGAAACAATCCATACAAAGTAAAGTTAGGTTTATCTATGGTATTGAATATGGTTTTTTATAAGAATGCCTATGTTGCATATCGAAGAGCCATGATTATTTACTATGGGCAATCAGCTTTGTAATTACTGTAGGACCCACTTTCATTGAGTATTATATATAAGTTTTGCAGTTAATATTTTGTGGAGGTTATGTTAATAAAATATTCCCAAACCAGTTTTAACTCCTGATTTCTTAGGTAGTCCTTAGCCCAGGTGGTATTGTTTAGCTATTATCATCATTGATCAGCAGCCATAGAAGAGGGTTATGGTAATTGCCTTTAGCTACTTTATTAGAACAGTTTCTCTCCACTGAAATAAATAGAGCTTATACAGAAAGGAGAGGGAAATCTTTAAAATTAATAGGAAAAGAGGACAATAGGTTTTAAAGTCATAGATTGTTGGCAAGGCTTATATTTATCATCATCATCCAAGGGCTTAATAGAACTATAATTTTATATTTGTAATCCCATAGAATTTTTCATTATTGGCACTGGATTACAGCATTTTTAATATGATTGCACCAATCATGAGCCTCCTGCTTATAATATTTGATGCATATTGTCTCTAGGCATTCCTTAATTCAGGCTTGATAGGTCTATCACTATATTTGTTAGATGGTACTATTAAACAATTATGTTTTTTGTCTGCTTTGAATTTAAAGTTGGCTCATAGTGCTTAGTTGAAAGTTGGTTTCAGGGGCTTGAAAAAACATGAGGGAAGCAGTGTTGGGAGTGGATGCAGCAGAATACAAGCTGGGAAACCTCAGTCCCTGTCCCCACAAGATGAGGTCAGAAGTTTGTAAAAAAATAGGTGTCAATCATAGCATTGTTTTGAGGTCTCTGAAGCTTTTATAACTTGGAAGGTACTACTTTAATGAATATAACACAAAATTACTCAAAAAATTTCTGCAGTTGCCCTTGCATTGGGGTCCCTGAATCTTAATCTTCATATTGTTTCTATATATTCAGTCATCGCCTCCCCTCCTTTGTAGTCAAACATCATCATGTAACTTCTAAGGCCTGGTGTAGGACATCATCCAGTCAGCAATGCTATCCCCAGCATGTCTGTCCCATAACCTCACAATTCACAGTGACTCACTTCTAACGTTGTCTCCTCTACAAACTTTGCTTGCATTTATACAGCCTCTGGAGAGGGTGACATTCTGTGTTCTCATAAGAGCTCCACTTCATCTCTATGTCAGCATTTACCTTGTTGATATACCATCTCAACTCCCTCCCAGCTGTAAGTGGCAAGAAGGCTTGGAGGAGGTCCAATGTGCTCTCCCATATTGCTGTATACATGGAAAGAATTCTGTAAAAAAAAAAAAAAAAAAAATAGAAAACACTTGAAAGTCACAGCACTTATAGATTCCAACTTAGCTGGAATAGGTGTTGCCAGTGGGAATAGAAATAGAGGGATGAATGCTAGCTTCAGGTGTTGATGTCTGTACTCTGTTATTCTGATGGACCAACCAAGCAGGGAACAACATGATTACCATTTTCCGCAATCTGACCCATGTTTTTTGTTTCCTTGTGTTTTGTATGTAACATACTATTTCCAGACACACCTTGTCAGTAGAAGGGTATAAATTACCAGGGTTAGAGTGAAACATTAATTGATATGTAGTTAAAAATTGCAAGGCTAGGAACTTCTAAGGTAAGGAAGGGACGCAAAAAATATAGAGGTTAAAGTCAGCAGTCATCTGGGGCCAGAAGTGAGGGATATCATGTTCATCTGGATATCACCCTAATGCGTTGCCCAGTCCAAGAATGCTTAGTTCCAACTCCTGGATGTCAGGGGTAGACCCAACTTTATTTTACAGTGACTTTAGTGGAATAAAGAAAGAGGGAAATAGCTGAGGATGCATCTTTTTCTAGTTATTAGGAGGTAGCCTCTCTGGATGACGGATTCACTGGATGGTGAGAGATACAGGCTGTGAATGTTGTCATACTCAGTGGTCCATGTTAAATCTTTGTCAGAACTGAGGAGTATGTGGCTAAGCTCTAGATTTTCTATGAGGAAGAAGGGAAAGGTGAAAGCACCAAATATGATATTCCTTTGCTGTTCATGGTAATGTCAGGGGTCTCATGTCTGCAAAAACTGATAACTGTGTTGTATCAGGTGTGGGTGTATATACCAGGAGAAGTTGATTATCTCTACTGGTGGTCTCCACACTTGTGAATTTAAATAGGATGCAGTTATGTAATAGAGGTATGAATTTATTCTGATTATGACTCTTAAGGATACTGTTTCTCCACTGAGGGCACCAATGTTCTTAAGTTCTATGGTTAATCCTTGTATTAAAAGCTCATTATGCCTTTCCATATAGCTTTAGATGATTGTGGGACAATAAAGCATGAAAAATCTCATTCAATATTATTTTGTATTGTCCATTGCAGTTTTTGCTTTGCAATGATGGCAAGGTTTGGTCTGCTTGTACAATTTGTGGCACTTGTAAAGGTTGCCAGAGTTCTTTTGTTAACACTGCAATAGCATTAACAGAGGTTGGTGCCTTATGGTGTGATGGTTAAGTTCATGTGCTGACTTGACTATTTTATGGTGTCCAGTTGTTTTGGTCAAACAAACAATGGCCTGATTGTTACCATGAGTGTATTTCATAGATTTAAATCATCAGTAAGTTGATTGTATCTAAGGTGGATTACATCTATAATCAATTAAGGAGATTGCCTTTAGCAGTGGGAAAAGTCTCATCCAATCATTTGTAAGACTTAAAAGGAAAAATGATGATTTTGGCAGTCAAAAGGAAGAACTTCCATCTCTACTTTAGCCAGCCATCTTCTCCTTTGGAATTCATTGAAAACCTTCATTTGGAGACCCTAGTTTGCAGCCTGCCCTACCAAATTGAGACTTGCCCATCCCCACAGTATCATGTGAGCTGATTCTTCTTATAAATTTCATATTTAAATTATATAGCCTGTTGGTTCTCTCTCCCTAGAGAACACTAACTACTACAGACTGGGCACCAGGAGTGGTGTATGCACCCTTGTAGACACATGTTTTGGATTCTGCTACTCAAATGCTTATAAGATGCAAAGCTCTGGGTGAGGGTATATTTGACACCCTAAAAGAATTCTGTGGAATTAAAAAGTATAATTATTTAAAGTCAGGGAGTGGCCAAATTATGTTGTGCTGCTTGTCTCTCCCTTCTCTTCAGGTTTCTTTGCTTTAAAGTTCTTGCTTCCATGATTATTTTTTTTCTGTCTTTGTCAGAATTCATTTACATAAAAAGGATTCCAGTAAGAAGATTAAGACCCACCCTGAATGAGGTGGGTCACACTTTAACTAAAGTAGCCTCATCACAATATCCTACTTACAATGGGTCCACACCCACAGGAATGGGTAAACTTTAAGAACATATTTTTCTGGGGTGCATATAGTTTCAAACCACTGCAGCAGTCTAAAAAAAAAATTCTTACTTGATCTTTATAAGCAGAGGAGATCTACATGAAGTTAACAAGATCTAACTTGAGTCACAAAAAAGAGAACCATGGCCTCATAATCAGTTCCCAGACATAAGACCCCAAACCCCTTGAATTAAGAGAAGGTTGGGTCTGAAATTGGCGGATGATGGATTCCTCTAGGTTCTTGGCTATGTTACATAAAGGAATTTAAGAACATCCCACTTTAATTAGGCCAGTTGTACTAGTCAGCCAAAGGGGTGCTGATGAAAAATACAAGAAATCTGTTGGCTTTTATAAAGGGTATTTATCTGGGGTAGAAGCTTACAGTTACCAGGCCATAAAGCATAAGTTCCTTCCTTCACCAAAATCCATCACCAAGGGTTGTGGCAAGATTGCTTCTGATGTTGTCAAGTCCCAATAAAGCTTATGCCAGATGTCTTCTTTGGTCTCACAGCCTCACCGGCTCGTACCCTTCAGGAGTTGGGTTGTCACAGATGCCTTTTATTTCTTTACTTTACCCATTGCTCTGGCAAGAACTTCCCATAAAATGTTGAATAAACGTGGTTACAGTGGGCATTCTTGTCTTTTCCTGATATTAGAAGGAATGCTTTAATTCTTTCACCATTGTGTATGCTCTTATCTTTGAGCTTTTCATATATGACCATTCTCATTTTGAGGAAGTTTCCTTATATTCCTAGTTGTCTAAGTGATTTATCAAGATGGGGCACGGGATTTTGCCAAATGCCTTTTCTGCTTCAATTGAGATGATCATGTTCATATCCCCAATTTGTTCTATTAATGTACTGTATTACATTTATTGATTTTCTTGTTTTGAATTGCCCGTGCTTACCTGAGATAAATCCCACTTCACCAATGTGTATAATTCTTTCGATGTGCTGTTGAATATATTTTGCTAATATTTTGTTACTTATTTTTTATTCAATATTCATGAGGGATATTGGTCTATAGCTTTCTTTTTTGTATTTTTTATATTGCTTTGGTATGAGGTGATGTTTCCCTTGCAGAAATAATTAGTGAGATTTACCTCTTCTTCAATTTTTTGGAAGAGTTTGAGCAGGTGCGGTGTTAAGTGTTCTTGGCATATTTGGTAAAATTTAATTGTGAAGCCATGTAGAACTAGGCTTTTCTTTATTGTGAGGTCTTTGATTACTGACTGTGGCAGTTTGATGTAATTATGAATTCCAAAAATATAATTGGATCATGCTTGTAAACTGATCTGTTAATCTGGGCATGACTATGTTAGGATTAGGGCATTGAGCCCCACCCCTTGGTGGGTGGGGAATTGAATATAAAAGGCAAGGCAAAGGACAGTTGAAACAGTCTTTTGAGAAGCAGTCTTTTGAGAAGCAGTTTTGATGTTGGAAAGAAGGCCCCAGGAGAAGAGAAGCAAGCCGTTCGCCTGATCGTCTACAGCTGACCTTGTGGAGGAAACAGGAGCTAAGCCCGGATAGAAATGCAGCCCCGGGAAGAGAGGAACCCAGAAGCCTGAATCCTGGCAAACACCGGCAGCTGTCTTGCCCTAACACGTGGCAATGGACTGTGGTGAGAGAAGAAACCTAACGCTTTATGGCCTGGTTTCTGTGGACTTCTACCCCAAATAAATACCCTTTGTAAAGACCAACCCATTTTTGGTATTTCACATTAGCACCCCTTTGGCTGACTAATACACTGACTCGATCTCGTTTTTAGTGATTCATCTGTTGATAACATCTATTTCATTTTGAGTCAGTATAAGTAGTTTGTATATTTCTAGGAATATGTCATTTTCAACAAGATTATCAATTTTTTTGGTGTAGAGTTTTTCATAGTATCATTTTATAGAATTTTTAATCTCTGAATTCATTAGTAACACCCTCTTTTCATTTTGATTATTGTTATTTGAGTCCTCTCTGTTTTTTATTCGTCATGGTAGCTAATTTGTCAATTTTATTGATCACCTAAAAGAACAAATTTTTATTTTGTTTGTTCTCTTCATTGCTTTTATATTGATTATTTTATGCATCTCTGCTCTAATTTTGATATTTCATTCCTTCTGCTTTCTTTAGGTTTAGTTAGTTGCCCCATTGTAGGACCCTGACCCTTTTCAGAGGGAACAGTGTCATCACTACATGCATACAGTTGTGCATGTATGTCAGTGCCAATCTATCAGGTGGAAGTCTGAGAGATGGAGCCAGGGTATGTGTCTCAGATCTGCTCCCCCCACACACCCCAAAATTGGTCCTGAGGCAAAGAATCAGCATGTAGACAGCTGGACAGTGTGAGAAATCACTAAATGGAAGAAGCCCAGGGTATAGGACTACCTGTATTAATTTACTCATGACAGCACACAGAAGGGGTGGGAGATCTATTCCAAAGGGAGTAGAGGTAGAATTCACTCAAACTCCTGAAAATCTAAAAAGGGAAATCTTAATGGTCACTAGCAAGCAAAAGTCCAGGAAAAGAAACAGGCTGTTTTTGTAGGAATGGCTACACACAAGATCAGATGAAAGACAGAGAGGATACTGTACTTCACATTTGCCTTGGGCTGCTCTTCTTTAATATAGCTAAACTCTCAAGGAGACCACCAGATAAACAGAGCAGACTGTGAAAGATAATTTATGCTGTGCTTTGTTATGATTAGCTCCTGGCATTCAAGAAAATATCCATATAACACTAGCTAGACACAAACTGAAGGATCTGACAGCTCAGGGACTAAATTCGAGAAATAACATTTTAAAATTTCAAAATGTACAGTGTGCAACAAAAGATTATAGGACAAAGAAACAGGAAGTGTTGGTTCATCTAAAGGAACAAGATTTAAATCCTGAAACCATCATTGAAGAGTACCAGAATCTGGACATACTAGAAAGAGACTTAAAAAACTGATCCTCAGTATACCCAATAAGATAAAGAATAACATGGAGGAAGAACTAAAGGATATAATAAAAACAGTGAATGAACAATATGGGAAACTTTCTGAAGAAATACTGGGGTGGAAGAACACAATAACTGAAAGACATAAATATACATATCCAAGTAGTAAAACATACACTAATCATAATAAATCTGAATAGACCTACTCTGAAACATATACTATTCAGAATGTCAAATAACAAAGATAAAGAGATAATTTTGAAAGTATCAAGAGAAAATTGACCCATCATATACATGGGGCATCCAGTAAGTCCAATCACAAGTAAAAAGAATGGATCATTCATCAAAAAACTAAAAGGAAAAAAAAAAAAAAACCAGGACTAGATGTCTTCACAGGTGAATCCTACCACTCATTTGGAAAAGAATATATATCAATCCTGCCTAAACCCTTCAAAAAAATTTGAAGAGGAGGGAAAATAGCTTACTCATTTTTTTGAAGCCAACTTTACCCTAATAACAAAGATGGATAAAGCTACTATAAGAATAGAAAAATTACAGACCAATCTTTCTAATGAATATAGATGCAAAAATTCTCCACAAAATATTTGCAAATATAATCCAACAGCACATTAAAAGAGTTGTATACCATGATAAAATGGATTTTATCCCAGGTATGTAAGGGTGGTTCAACACTACAAAATCAATTAAGGTAATACACCATATTAACCCACTGAAGGAAAAAACAAACAAACATGATCATCTTGAGTGAGGCACAGAAGGCATTTGACAAAATCCAGCATCCTTTCCTGATTATAAAAAACACTTTAAAAGATAGGAATAGAAGGAAAATTCAAAAAATGATACAGGGTATATATGAAAACTCATAGCCAACCTTGAACTCAATGGTGAAAGGTTAAAAGTTTTCCTTCTATGATCAGGAACAAGACAAGGATGCCCATTGTGACCATTGTTATTCAGCATTGTGCTATAAGTTCTAGCTAGAACAATTAGGCAAGAAAAAGAAAAGTCATCCAAATTGGAAAAGAATAAGTAAAACTCCCACTGCCCACAGATGACATGATCCTATATTTAGAAAATTATGAAATATGTACAACAAAACTACTAGAGCTAATAAACAAGTTCAGTCAAGTGGCAAGATATAAGAGAAACATACAAAAATCAGTAGTGTTTTTATATATGAGTAATGAATAATCTGAAGGAAAAAATCAAGAAGGAAATTTGCATTTACAATAGTAACTTAAATAATAAAATATCTAGGAAAAAATTTAAATAAGGATGTAAAAAACCAGTACTCAGAAATCTAGATAGCAAAGCTAAAAGAAATCAAAGGGGACCTAAACAAATAGAAGGACATTCCATGTTCATGGATTGGAAGACTAAATATCATTAAGATGGCAATTCCACTCAAATTGATTCACAGACTCAATGCAATCCCAATCAAAATACCAACAAAAATAGAAAAGACAATTACCAAATTTATTTGGAAGGAAAAGGAACCCCGAATAGCCAAAAATATCCTACAAAAGAAGAAAGTAGTTGGAGAACTCTTGCTTCCTGACTTTAAATCTTATTACAAAGCTACAATCATCAAAATATCATGGTATTGGGGAGCAGTTGTAGCTCAGTGGTTGAGCACCCACTTCCCATTACCATATATAAGGTCCCAGTTTCAATCCCTAGTTCCTCCTGAAAAACAGCAAAAACAAAAACAACAAAGCAATGAAGAAAAAAAAATAATAAACCCAGCATGGTGTTGACATAAAGATAGACACATTGATCAATGGAAGTGAATTGAGAGTTCAGAAATAGACCCTCACCTCTAGAGTCAACTGATTTTTTACAAGCCTACCAAGTCCACTTTACTGGAATAGAACAGTCTCTTAAACAAAGAGTGCTGGGAGAACAAGATACTCATAAACAAAAGAATGAAAGAAGACCCTTATATTAGTCAGCTAAAAGGGGTGTTGATGCAAAGTGCCAGAAGTTTGTTGGTTTTTATAAAGGTATTAATTTGGGGTAGAAGCTTAAACTTACAAGGTCCTAAAGAGTCCAACTCAAGGAAGGTACCATAAGAGGTTCTTTCTCACCCAAAGTTGTTGCCATTTGTTGACACAAATGGCAAGTGATTTCTGTAAGTGTTCAGCCTTCCTCTTCCTTCTTAAGTCTCCATGGGTCCAGCTTTTTCTGATCTCAGCTATAGGCTGGCAAGGGGCTAGTCTCTTTTCCTGGGGCTTGTTTATTCTGGGCTCAACTGCTCTGGTCTCTTCACAAGATCAGCTGTAAACTATCAGGCTCATTTCTCTTTCTGGGGCTGCAGGATCCTGTGTATCTTCTATGTGTATCTACTTCATTTGCCTTCTTGATTGATTATCTCTTTATATAGCCTACCAAGGGGGCAGGGAATCAACCCTGCATGCCCTAATGATGAGATTGAATCACAGCCCTAATCTTAACAAAATTTAATCAAAGGCATCTCAACTGAATCTAGTACAAATGGTATCATGCCCAGAGAAACAGACCAGTTTACAAACATAACCAATATTTCTTTTCAGAATTCATAAATAATAACAAATGTCACAACTCCTATCTCACTCCCTATCAAAAACCAAGTCAAAATGGATCAGAGGTGGGGGGCAAGATGGCATCGGTTTAGGAGGGCACTTGCTGACTCACTCTCTGAGGACAGTTGATTGGGGGTAGGGTAATGCTGGAGAGTCTGTGCTGGAGGCGCATGGAGCAAGAATCTTGGGGATATCGATCTGGAGGAAGCTGAAGGCAAGGTGGATTACTCAGGAAGGATTCTTGAGTTTTCCCTCTGCCTGTGGAGGTTGAAACAGATGGCTGAGCCCCACCTTCAGGGAAAAAGGCTGGCTTGAGCCACGACTCCCATCAGCAACCTGGTGAGAGGGAGCATTCTCTGAGAGTGGGAGGGTTTTGGTGAAGGGTCGAGAGTGGTTTCCTTTCTGTAGATTTGGCTGCCTGGAACTCCTTGTGGCTATGGGGAACAAAACAGTTGGCTTGAAGCAGCACCAGGCTGAGGGGAGTGGTGAATCTGCTGAGGAAGGTTGATTTATCTAGCTGCCCAGTGATACGCCCCAACTCCCGCCAGCAACCTGGTGAGAGGGAGCATTCTCTGAGAGTGGGAGGGTTCTGATGGAGGGTTTAGAGGGGTTTTCTTTCTGTGGATTTGACTGCCTGGACCCCCTGATGTCTTTGGGGAGCAGATAAGCTGGCTTGAAGCATCACGAGGCTGAGGGGAGAGGTGAATCTGCTGAGGAAGCCTGATTTACCCACCAGCCTAGTCATACTGATACTTGCCTCCAAAGGGGTTGGAGTCAGCCAATTTTATCATTCTGCACTGACAAGCATCAAAGCTTCAGCTCCCCTGGGGAGGCCAGGAAGTGGAAAGTGCTTGATTAGTTTCCACGAGCCTATATAGGGTCTCCTCAGTGAAGGGGGTGGTCTAGAAGAGGACTTCTTTTGGGTCCCTTGTTTCACCCCCCCCCCAAAAAAAAAGACAGTCACTTTAAAAAATAGAAAAAGAAATTTTTAAATTAAGTTTAATTGCTAAAATCTGCCTCAAAACCTGCAGATAGAACCTTGCAGGGCAATTGATTGATGAACACAAGCAGGCTGAGATGTTCCACAAGTCCTGAAGGAGGAACACTGTCCATCCTTAGCTTTGTTTGCCTGCTTGCTAGTGTGGTTGTTGGGTTTTTCTTTGTTTAGTTGTTGTCTCTTGCTTTTCTTTTCTCTTTCGTCACCTCCTTCTTTTTTTCTTTCCTTTTTTTTTTCTTTCTTAAATTAGGTGCTGCTAGCTTGACACTTCTTTGCTATGCTTTTTCTTCTGAGATTTCCCATTCTCTGTCTATATTGATTTTGTCACCCAATGCTATCTCTTTTCCTTCCTTCATCTTTCTACCTTCTGCTTTCTGTTGTGGTTCTTACATACCACCTTTTTTCATTAGCCCACAACTTAAGAATGTCAATTTCAATTCTATCTATTATGTTTTCTTCTTTTTAAAAAAATTACTATTAACTTTTTCCTTTCAGCCCTTTCTTTACTGTTTCACTCTCTCCTCATTATTCTAGCCTTCTAAATGATTATATATATTTTCCTCTAATTAGGTTCCCAGTCCATTATATGTACTTCAATTTTTTTTCCTATTACTGTACACTGCCTACATGAGTTAAATATTCATTTTACTAAGTCTTATATGGTCACTCTTCTAACTTTTATCAATATTACTATTATCCTTCTTCCTTACTCACATCCTTCAATTCCTCTGGCCCTAATCTTTTGCCTTCAAGGGAACATAGAAAGAAGCAAGGAAATAAAATAAGAAGAACAAAGTCTCAAAGAGAAAACTTAAAACACACACAGAACCACAAGCTAAACAAAACTCTAGAGCAGAGAGAGAAGCTAATCAACTGAATAAACCCATGAAGATAAAATGATGACTAGAGGGCAACAATAAATTACAAACCACACTGAGAAAAAGGAAAACATGGACCAGTCCAATGAACAAACTGAAAACCAGGAAGAGATGCAGAACATTGAACAACTAATCAAAGTTTTCCAAACAACTATCATGGACCAACTTAATGAAGTGAAGGAAGAGATTAAGGATATTAAGAAGACACTGGGAGAACATATAGAAGAAATTATAAACATACATAAAACGATAACAGATATGATGGTGATCAATGGCACAATCCAAGAAATCAAAAAAGATGCTGGATTCACATAACAGCAGATTTGAACAGGCAGAAGAAAGAATTAGTGATGTGGAAGAAAATGCATGTGAAATCAAACACATAGTTGAACACATAGATAAAAAGATAGAAAAAATCCAGCAGGGACTGGGGAATTTAACTGACAACACAAAATGCACAAACATATGCATTATAGGCATCCCAGAAGGAGAAGAGAAGGGAATGGTAACAGAAGGAGTGTTGAAGGAAATAATGGCTGAAAACCATGGATGGATAAGAGATGGATGTAGAAGTCCTGGAAGCACAGTGTACCCCAAACAGTATAAATCCCAACAGGCCAAATCCAAGACATATAGTTGTCAAAATGTCCAATGCTCAAGACAAAGAGAAAATAATCAAGGCAGCAAGAGAAAAGAGAACCATGACATACAAGAGAAGCACAATATGATTAAGTTCTGATTTCTCATTTGAAACCATGGAGGCAAGAAGACAGTGGTATGACATAGTCAAAGTACTAAAAAAAATTTTCCAGTCACAAATTCTCTATCCAGGAAAACTGGCATTCAAAGATGATGGAGAGTTCAAAATATACACAGATAAACAGAAATTAAGAGAGTATGCCAATAAGAAACCTGCACTTCAAGAAATATTAAAGGAAGTTCCACAAGTTGAAAGGAAAAAACAAGGGAGAGAGAGTTGGAGGAGAGTGCAAAGACAACTAGAAAGACAAAAAGAGAAACAAAAACAAAATATGACATACATTAACCCAAAGAAATTATGGCTAAAGTAAGAAATTTCATTGTGAGTAATAACATTGAATGTTAATTGATTAAATTCACCACTCAAGAGACACCCATTGGCAGAATGGATAAGGAAATATGATCCATCAATATGTTGTCTATAAGAAATCCCCCATTGACCCAGAGATTCAAGAAGCCTGAAAGTTAAAGGCTGAGAAACAATTTTATAAGCAAACAAGAGCCAAAAAAGGGCAGGAGTAGCTATTCTAATATCAGACAAAGTAGGCTTTAAATGCAAAACTGTTTTACGAGACAAAGGTGGACACTATATATTAGTAAAAGGGGTAAACTCTCAAGAAGAGGGAACAATCATAAACATTTATGCACCTAATCGGGGTGCTTCAAAATACATGAGGCAAACTCTGGAAAAACTAAGTGGAGAAATAAATGCCTCCACAATTATAGTGGGGGACTTTAATACACCATTATCAACTTTAGACAGAGCATCTAGACAGAGAATCAATAAAGAAACAAAGACTCTAAATAATACATTAGAGGACCTGGACCTAATAACATATACAGAACACTAGACCCAAATACAGCAGGATTTACATTCTTCTCAAGTGCACATGGGTCATACTCCAAGATAGACCGCATGCTAGGCCACAGAACAACTCTCAATGAATTGAGACAGATTGAGATTATAAAAAGTAATTTCTCTGACTACAATGCAATCAAATTGGAAATCACTAAGGGTCAGAGAAACAGATTAGGCACAAAGATATGGAAGTTACACAACACACTCTTAGACAAACAGTGGGTCAAGGAGGAAATCTCAAAAGAAATCAGTAACTACCTTGAAAATAATGAAAATGCAACACAACATATCAAAACCTATGGGATGCAGCCAAAGCTGTCCTGAGAGGGGAAGTTCATAGCCATAAGTACATATATTTAAAAAGAAGAAAGAGCTAAAATGGCAGACCTAATGGCACACTTGGAGGAATTGGAAAAACAACAACAAACTAAACTAAAAGAAATAGAAAGAAGGAAATAACAAAGATTAGAGCAGACCTAAATGAAATAGGGAATAAGAAAGCACTACAAAAAATAAATAAAACCAAAAGCTGGGTCTTTGAGAAGATCAATAAAATTGACAAACCCTTAGCCAGACTAACAAAGAAAAATTGAGAACAGATGCAAATACAAAAAATAAAGATTGAGCAAAGGGATATCCCTTCTGACCCCACAGAAATAAAGTATTTCATAAAAGGATACTTTGAAAAATTATATGCCAACAAGAATGATAATTTAGAGGAAATGGACAAATTTTTAGAAATTCACAAAGAGCTTACATTGATGAAAGAAGAAATTGATGAACTCAACAGTCCAATTACAAGTAAAGAGATTGACTCAGTCATCAAAAACCACCCTACTAAGAACCCAGGACCAGATGGCTTCACAGCTAAATTCTACCAAACATTTCAGAAAGAGCTACACCAATCCTGCTTAAGCTCTTCCAAAAAATTGAAGTAGAAGGAATATTGCCTAACTCATTCTATGATGCCAACATTTCCATAATACCAAAACCAAACAAAGATGCCACAAGAAAGAAAAATTACAAACCAATCTTTCTAATGAACCTAGATGCTAAAATCCTCAAAAAAAAATTTTTTTCTAATTGTATTCAACAACATATCAAAAGAATTATACACTAAGACCAAGTGGGTTTCACCCAGGGTATGCAAGGATGGTTCAATATAAGAAAATTAATCAATGTATTACACCACATAAACAGATTGAAAGAAAAAAATCACACAATCATCTCTATAGATGCAAACAAAGCATTCGACAAAATAGAGCACTCTTTCCTCATAAAATCACTGCAAAAGATAGCAATAAAAGGAAACTTTCTGAATATGATAAAGAGTATATATGAAAAACCCAAAGCTAACATCATCTTCAATGGTGAAATTCTAAAAGCCTTCCCTCTGAGATTGGGAACAAGAAAGAATGCCCACTATCACCACTCCTACTTAACTTTGTCTTAGAAGTACTTCCTTGAGCACTGAGGCAAGAAAAGGATATAAAAGGCAGCCAAATTGGAAAAGAAGACGTAAAAATTTCATTATTTGCAGACGACATGATCCTATACATAGAAAGCCCTGAGAAATCTACAACAAAGCTTTTAGAACTTATAAAGGAGTTCAGTAATATTGCAGGTTATAAGATCAATGCTCAAAAATCAGTAGCATTTCTGTACACCAATAATGAGCAATCAGAGGAGGAAATCAAGAAAAAAATACCATTTACAATAGTTACTAAAAGAATCAAATACCTAGGAATAAATTTAAACATACAAAGGACTTACATACAGAAAACTACGTAACATGGTTAAAGGAAATCAAAGAAGACTTAAATAAATGGAAGATATTTATTTATCAAGATGTCTATCCTACCCAAACTAATCTACAGATTTAATGCAATCCCAATAAAAATCAACATTGTACTTTTTAAGGAACTGGAAAAACTAACTACAAAATATGTTTGGAAAGGTAAGAGGTCCCAATTGCCAAATTCATATTGAAAAAGAAAAATGATGTTGGAGGTATCACATTATTTGACTTTAAATCTTACTACAAAGCTACAGCGATCAAAACTGCATGGTATTGGCACAAGGATAGACCAACTGACCAATGGAACTGAATTGAGAGTTCTGATATAGATCCTCACATATACAGTTATCTGATATTCGACAAGGCCACCAGGCCCACTTAGTTGGGAGAGAATGGCCTCTTTAACAAGTGGTGCTTGGAGAACTGGATATCCATACCCAAAAGAATGAGAGAAGAATACCATCTCACACCTTATACAAAAAATAAATTTAACTAAAGTTGTAAAGGACTTATACACAGAAAACTACACAACACTGTTAAAGGAAATCAAAGAAGACTTAAATAAATGGAAGAATATTCCCTGTTCATAGATAGGAAGATTAAATATCATCAAGATGTCTATTCTACCCAAACTAAACTAAAGATTTAATGCAATCCTTATAAAAATCTACAATATTTTTTAAAGAACTGGAAAAACTAATTACAAAATATATTTGGAAAGGTAAAGGACCCTGAATCACCAAAGACATATTGAAAATGAAAAATCAAGTTGGAGGTATCACACTACATGACTTTAAAACATACTACAAAGCTACAGTGCTCAAAACTGCATGTTATTGGCACAAGGCTAGACCTACTGACCAATGGAACCTAATTGAGAGTTCTGATATAGATTCTCGCATATACAGTCATCTGATATTCGACAAGGCCACCAAGCCCACTCAGTTGGGAGAGAATGGTCTCTTTAACAAGTGGTGCTTGGAGAACTGGATATCCATATCCAAAAAAATGAGAGAGAAATGCCATCTCACACCTTATACAATAATCAACTCAAGATGGTTCAAAGATCTAAATATAAGAGCCAAAATCATAAAGATCTTGGAAGATAATGTAAGGAAGCATCTATAGGACTTTGTAATAGGAAATGATTTCATGATCTTCACACCCAAAGCACAAGCAGCAAAATAAAATATAGATAAATGGGATCTCCTCAAAAGTAAAAACTTCTGCACCTCAAAGGATGTTATTAAGAACATAAAAAGGCAGCCTACCTAATGGGAGAAAATATTTTACAACCATATATCTGTTAGGAGC
The DNA here is from genome assembly GCA_026826555.1 of Tolypeutes matacus. Taxonomy (NCBI): domain Eukaryota; kingdom Metazoa; phylum Chordata; class Mammalia; order Cingulata; family Chlamyphoridae; genus Tolypeutes; species Tolypeutes matacus. Next base: position 483,116 of record JAKSZT010054321.1, read on the forward strand.
CTAATATCCTGCATATATAAAGAAATCCTACACATAGAAAATAAAAAGATAAACAACCAATTTAAAAAATGGGCAAGTAACCTGAAAAGACACTTCTCCAAGGAAGAAATACAAATGGCTAAAAAGCATATGAAAAAATGCTCAGCATCTCTGGTTATTAAGGGAATGCAAATCAAAACTAGAATGAGATACCATCTTACAAACATCAGAATGGCAGCTTAAAAAAACAGCAGACTGTAAGTGTTGGAGAGGTTGTGGAGGAATAGGAACCCTCATCTACTGCTGGTGAGATTGTGGAATGGTCTAGCCACTGGGGAAGACAGTTTGGAGGTTCCTCAGAAAACTAACAATAGATCTTCTGTATGATCCAGTGATTCCACTGCTGGGTATATACCCAGAAGAATTGAAATCAAAGACATGAACAGATATGTGCACCCCAGTGTTCATAGTGGCATTGTTCACTATTGCCAAAAGTTGGAATCAGCCTCTGTGCCCATCAGCAAATGAATGGATAAACAAAATGTGGCACATACATACGATGGAATATTACTCAGCTGTAAGAAGGAATAAAGTGCTAACACGCTGAATAACATGGATGAGTCTTGAAGATCTTATGTTGAATGAAGCAACCCAGGCATTGAAGGATGAACAGTACTTGACCTCACTGATTTGAACTGAGGAAAGTGAGCAGTCTCTGAGAACCATTGCCTGAATGATAGGTTAGCAAGAGAGAAAAAGGGAAGAGAAAGTTGTGAGCCATCACCCATACAGACATAATCTATGGTAAAGTGATAGAGTATTGCTGTCTATTGAAGGATAGGACAGGTGGGTAGTGATATTACTGGGTTGGTGGTGCAGTGTTGATAGGTGTGTAGATTAGGAAGGGTGGGTTAGAAAACCAAGGATACTAGGGGGAAAGATGGGAGATGGACCAGGTGAACATGGATTTGTGGGTATGACATTGAAAGTGCAGGAGAGGGAATGCTCTTATGGCAATATGACAAGGTAGTGTCACTGGTTTAGGGTGTAGGTTGGGGGTCATTCATGATGGGGCACATCTGGAATAGGCTTCTGGGGAGTGTGTGAGTGTTCACCCTGTTATAATGTGTTGTGTTGGTGTGTGGAGACTGACATGGTGAGTGGTAAGGAGATGGATCCCCATCTTTGGTGGGACCGATTCACCCAGAAACAGACAGGTGCGTATCTCTTATGAGCAAGGGTGGATCCTAATAGGGGAGGACAATCAGCGTGTCAAGACCATTTGTTGCATATAATTATGAATCTTGTCATCCAATCAGTCAAGACAAGGGAGTGAAATGTGCCCAAGGGGGATAGGGAGGAAGGAACAGAAAAGATCATACGGGTTATTTAGTGGTCAGGGGAAATGTTTTTCATCACCTTACAGTGATGAACACAGGACATGGTAAATATCATAAAAAATTATTAAACTGTACCGTCTAAATTGTAAACTATACTGTAAACCATTGCAATGTTTAGTAGCTATATTTCAGTATCTGTATAACATTTATAATAATGCTACCATCCACATACAAAAAGGTTTTAATATGGGGTGAGGATAGGGGGAAGAGGTTGGGTATATGAGAGTCTCTAGTATTCTGTGTGTGACTTTGCTGTGACCTAAAGCTTCTTTGAAAATTAAATGAAAATTTGGGAGACATAGGGGAGTGAGATGGGGCAGGTGCCACAGTACAGACTGGACACCCGATAATGCAGTGTTAAATGGAAAAATGTTAAAATTTATTTTTTATTTTTTATTTTTCTCATTTTTGGAATATCCCAATCCTTTTATTTTATTTTTAATTTTTTTTTTAAGTTTCCACGTATTTTAGCACTTATATTTAAACTTATCATTATTATTATAATTAGTTCATTTATCTATTAATTGTATTTGGTTATTATATGGGCTTCATCTTCAAGGAAGGTTTGGATGACAGAAGGGTTTCAACGGGAGCAGGAGAGGATCATTGTGGGGAGTGTCTGGGATGAGGGTTTCATTGGAGGAAGTTCATCTGAATATACATGAAAGATATATAAAAGTGTTCAAAAGTTCAAGGGGTGGGGCATGGTCATAGTGGGTGGAGAATCACTCAATAAATGAGAGAATATTGAATTCCCAGCCTGGAGAGCTCTGCCACATTCTCCAACAGAGCAGCAACAGTCCCCCAAGTGTAGGGGCAGTGTCTGGCAAAGGAGAATCCACTAATGGATTCTTGTTATTGATGACTAGCCTTACCAGTCTTTGCTCTTGTAATTCAAATTTAGCCTATTGTTATAGTGTGCCTAAGGTTGCCACCTGAGAGCCTCCTTGTTGCTCAAATGTGGCCTCTCTCTAAGCCAAACTCAGCATATAAACGCAGTACCTTCCCCCCAGCGTGGGACATGCCTCCTGGGGATAAGTCTCCCTGACAATGAGGGATTAATACCAAGTGCCAACTGGCAATATGACTGGAAAAAGATCTTGAATAAAAGGGGGAAATGGTAAAGACAAATGAGTTCATATGGTAAAGAGACTTCAAAGAGAGTAGGGAGGTCATCCCAGAGGTAAAGCTTACGCACATCTCAGTAGGATCTCATAGAAAACCAAAGTGGATATCACCCCACACAGAGGGGCTCCTGAGGGCTCTGGAGACACCTAGCTCCTATATAAGGGCAGATAGCTCCAGAAATTGAAGCCTTATCAGTGGGCCCTACTTTGGATCTGTGCTCTTGAGAGTGACAGAGTTGGACTCAAATAAGTCCTCCCTGCACATGGTCCATCAGTCCCTTCTATTCAAACCTATATGTGATGCTGGAGTTTGTAGATGTACTTCCAGAGACTGGAGCGTCTGGCCTGCCCATGTGCCAGCTGTACCTGGAAACTTGGTGGAGCTGCAACTCTTACTCTACAGCCGAATGGACCCACCCAAGTCACCTGGTGAGGAGATGATGATGGACAACGGCCATACCAGGGCATGGAGAGAGCCTGCAGTTGCAGGCAAGATAATCCCATCCACCATATCCATGTTATATAAGCCCACTCTTCCTTGGAGGTGGGGTGGAACATCACTATCCCAGACTCCTCAGGATTGGGGTAGAGCTATGGACTAGAGTGGACTTACTGGTATTCTGTTGTAGGCATATTGTGATTCAAGCAATGGAAGAAATTACAACATTGAGGTGGAGCCAGTGGCCACTGGACACTTCTGGGGCAGGGAGAGAGAAAAGCAGTTGTAACACTGGGGCTTTTTTGGGATTTGGGAATTATCCTGAATGACATCACAATGACAGTTATAGGCCAATTCACATCAGCATATATCATGCATAACTGTGTGGGGAGAGTGTGGTCTACAATGTGAATTATGGTCCATGCTTAGTGGCAAAGCACCAGGATATGTATATCCATTGCAGATGATGTGCCACACTAATGAAAGATGTTTATGTGGGAGGTTATGGGAGGTTTGGGAGGTGGGGAACATGGGAATCCCTGTAATTTTTGTGTAACATATATGTAATCTAAGCATCTTTTTTTAAAAAAGTAAGAAAAATTTGTAAAATGCCCTTTAGTCATAAAAAATTTCTAAAACTTGTAGGTGAAAATGAAAAACATATGTTATCAAATTTAAAAAAATGGATCAGAGACCTAAACATAAAAGTCAGGACCGTAAAACTCCTAGAAAATAATGTAGGGAAGCATCTACAAAATTTGGTGGTAGAAGGTGGGTACTTAGACCTCACACCCAAAGCATCAAGAACAGAAAAAACAATAGATAAATGGGACCTCCTCAAAATTAAATACTTTTGAACTTCAAAGGACTTTGTCAAGTGGGTGAAAAGGCAACCTACTCAATGGGAGAAAATATTTGGAAATCACATATCCATTAAGTGTTTAATATCTATGTTGTTTAAAGAGATCCTACAATTTAACAATAAACAAATGATCTCTTTAAAAAATGGGCAAAAGTGTTGAATAGAAATTTTTCCAAAGAGGAAATTCAAATGATGAAAAAACACATAAAAAGGTTTATAGCATCACTGGCTTGTAGAGAAATGTAAAAGAAAACTACAAGATAAAATTTCACACCTATTAGAATCGACACTATTAACAAAAAGGAAAAATATAAGTATTCCAGAAGATGTGGAGAAATTGGCATGATTATTCACTGCTAGTGTGAATGTCAAATGCCATAGCCACTGGGGAAGAGTGTTTGGAACTTACTAAGGAAGTTAAGTCTAGATTTGCCATGTGATCCAGCAATAACACCACGTGGTATGTATTCAGAAGAACTGAGAACAGGGACACAAACAGACACTTGCACACCGATGTTCATAGCAGTATTAATTACAACTGCTGAAAGATGGAAATAAACCAGGTGTCCATCAGTCATTAACAGATAAGGAAATTTGTGTTCTACATATAAGATGGAATATTACTCAGCGGAAAGAAGAAATTATGTTGGGAGGCATAGGACAACATGGATGAACCATGAGGACATTATGTGGAGTGAAGAGGCCAGACACAAAAGTTCAAATAATGTATGGCTTCATTGATATGAACTTTACATAATGAGCAAACTCATGGAGATAATAGCTAGATTATAGTTCACCAGAAGATAGAATGAGAATAGAGCATGGAAAACAGAGGTTAATTTGTGCAGATTTGATTAAAAGATGGTTTGCAAATATTTGGAAATGCAAAGTGTTGATGAGAGCAAATTATAGTGAATACAATTAATGTGAATATATGGGTATGATAATGGGTCAAATGGAAAATTTAAGTGGTGTACATCACTAGAAAGAGAGCTAAAAGATGAAACACAAGCATGTATAGCATAGAGAATCCTCTTGTGAAAAATGTGTATGGTTAGTCATGCATATATAAGAATGATTTCCTTTGAAATAGAAGAAAACTATGTTAATATTCTGAGATGTTAATAATAGGGTGACATTGGGGCAAAAATACACTCAAAACAAACTATGGAGTGTATGAAGTAGTAATATATTAATATTCATCTATCAACAGTAAATAAGGTAGCATGCAATGTGAAATAAACAGATGAGTATTAAAAATTGTTTAACTTCATTCATATAAAATGTAAATAAAAATAAATTTATAGACAGATATATATTAGCAGTTATGTATGGCAGATGAAATATAAAGGGATTGAGGGGTGACTACTAAGGGATGAGGGGGTCTTTTTGGAGTAATAAACATCCTATCATATTGATTGCAGTGATGAATGCACAACTCTCTGATTATACCAAAAGCTATTGATTGTACAGTATAGATTGATTTTATGGTTTATAATTATGTTTCAATAAAATTGATAAAAAAGAACACAATAACTGAAATGAAATATTCCCTAGATGGCTTCAACAGCACAATGGAAGTCACAGAAGAATCAGAAGAATCAGTGATCTTTTGCGACAAGACAACTAAACAGATTCACACTGAGGAACAGTGAAAAAAAAAAAAAAAGAATAGAAAAAAAACAGAGCCTAACCTGTGCGAAACCACCAAGAGTACAAATATATGAATTTATGGGAGTCTCAGCAGGCAAAGATTTGGTGCTGTTTTCTCATCAGAAACCATGGAGGCAAGAAGGCAATGGTATGCAGTATTTGAAGTGCTGATAGAAAATAATTTCCAATCAAGAGAGTTAAATCCAGCAAGACTTTCTACAAAAAAAGGGGAGAGACTAAGACATTCTCAGGTAAAGAAAAGGTAAGGGAATTCAGAACAATTGTTTTCTAATGAGTATGTTGTTAATTAGGTGTTAAAACTATGTGCTATTATACCTATTTGAATGTAATATGTACTCTTATTTGACTTTTGAAAACTATTGATATTGAGGTATAACTGATATATTATACAGAGAACATATTTGAAGTGTACAATTTTAGGTTCTGACATTGCATATATGTGCACTTATGGTGACAATCAAGACCATGCAACATCCTTTACCCCTTAAAATGTGTCATCCCATCTTTTTGTAAGTATTCCCTTCCTCACACCCAACCTAGTACCTTGTCAAAAAATAACCATACTTGCCTTGACAGTGGCCCTACTTTGGAGTTTGTGCTCCTGAGTGTGACAGAGTTGGACTCAGATGTGACTTTTCTACACATGCCTCTTCTGTCCCTTTTATTTGAACCTATAGTTGGTGCTGGAGTTGGTAGGTGTACGTCCAAGAGACTTCAATTTCTGGGCTGTCCATGTGCCAGCTGGGCCCTGAATATCAATGGAGTTGCAAAAACCTATTCTTCAGTTCATTGGATTCACCCAGGACAACTAACAAGGAGATGATGATGGATAATGATCATCCCAAGGAACTGAGAGATTCTACAACTCTTCCCCATGGGATCAAAGCCCCCTCTCAATTAGAGGTGGAGTGGGCATCATCATCCCAGAATCCTCAGGATTAGGGAATGAAATATGGACTAAAGTAGACTAGTGATATTCTACTATAGACTTATTGTGATTCTAGCAATGGAAGAAATTATATCATTTATGTGGAGGCAGTGGCCACTGGAGTTTCTGAGGGCAGGGAGAGGGGAAAACAGGTGACATATGGGGGCATTTTGGGGACTAGGGAATTTTCCTGAATGACATTACAATGACAGACACAGGGCATTACATATCTTGCCATGACCTACAAAATTGTGTGGAAAGAGTGTAAACTACAATGTAAACTATAATCCATGCTTAGTGGCAATGCTCTAAAATGTTTTCATCAGTTGTAAAAAATGTACTACACTAATGAAAAATGTTGTTAATGTGGAAAAATGTGGGAGGTGTAGGAAATGGGGCATATGGGAATCCCCTATATTTTTATGTAACATTTATGTAATCCAAATACCTTTTAAAAATAATAAAAAATGTATTTTAAAAAATCAAATAGCCTTTAAGGGGAGTAACTGAGATTTAAAACCAAACATTCTGGCTCCAAAATTTGTGCTCTTAAATACTTCATTGCTCTATATTGTCTCTTCAATGAAACATGTTCAATCACATTGCTCTTACTTAAAATATTATAATTACTTATAATTTTAATGAAAAAAATATTTTGTACTGAAAAAATAAGTTTTTAATTTTAAAATAAATAAAAATAAGGTAACCATACTTTTGCTTTCTGCTACCATAGCTTAATTTGCATTTTCTAGAATTTTATATAAATTGTTTCACAAATTACATAAACTTTTTGTCTGTCATCTTTCACTCTGTGTAAATATTGTAAAATTCATTCATATTATCATATGATTATTTCACCTATTTTTTATTTCTGAGTGAAAAATAAATATTTTTATTCCTTTACTCATTTTTGCATATTTGTGTTTTTTCAAGTTTTAGACAAATATAAATAAAGTTGCTATGAACATTTTTATACAAGTAAATGTTTGGACATTTGCTTTTCATTTCTCCTGGGTAAGCCTGGGAATGGAATGACTGGGTTCTACTGTAACCTGTAATTAATTGAAGACAAGTTTGCTGATCAATTCGTCCACAGGCTGCCATGCTGGGTTTTGGCAATGAATTGATAAATAACATTCAATTATTTTATATATTATATTGAACAATTTCAGAGGAGCTGTTTTGTCATTTATTCCATTAAAAGTCCTGTGGATTTGATATGACAACAGAAAATCATTGCATTTCTCAAGAGTAACACTGAGGTTGAGCCAGAATGCCTGGTTTTCTGGGACTGGGGAGAGGCCAGGATATTGACCTTGTTCTCTGGGATCCACAAACATTTCACCTTAAGAATCCTCATAATATTAATGAACTGTGGTTTAATTTTTGTTTACATTATGTTCATATTATTGTTCCCCAATTTCTTTCACATGTTCAAATATATTAATATTTCTTATTATGCAAAGCTTGTGTTTGTGCACATATTTTTAGCATTCTATTCACTCACATTCCAGAGCCAATTATCTTCTTGAAATAACTTCTTGGTACTGGTTCTTTTTGATGCTAATTGTATATACCTGGAGGTTTTCAATAATGCCATTAGCATTCTCCCATTGGTGAATAAGCCTGAACACAGTGCTCTTATTAAAGAGAACATTTTCTATCAGGATCTCAGTCATCGCAACTAAATATGCCCATCATTTTGTCTTCACATGATAATCTTTGGACTCTTTCCACAAATCATGGATTTCTCATCCGGCATCAGAAAAGACAATATTAACTTGCGAATCTTTGTGTTTATTAATTTTTTTCTCTCTTCTTTACCTTTTATGACTTCCATTTCCCCCATGCACTTCTTCCTTTAATTTTGAGACTGTAAAAGAGATTAAAATAAGAATTACATACTCCTATAAGAACAGCAAGTTCAATTTTATTCATCACATTAATAAAAATCAGTCCCAGCATATTTATCAGAATTGATAATTGTTCATGGAAGTGCAGAGTGAGTTGATTGCAGCAACCTACCAAGTACATATCAGAAAAATAAGCAGCAGCAGGATTGGCTCTTCAAACTGTCCACAGCTACAGAATGCAAAATGCTAATTTAAGTTTATATCTAAACAAATTTAATTATGATAGATTGTGCTCTACACCTAAATATGGAAATATTGATTTATTTGTTATTGCTATTTAATTAATACTTTCATAAAATGTTTGTCTATTACCTTCTCTTTGCCAAACTTTGTACTATATGTTCAGGTGTTACAGATGTGAACAAATTAATCCTTGTCATAAAAATTAAAGTCATACACAATACATTATATTTCAGGTATGATTCTATTGCTTTGTTACAGCATATCATGAAAGAGCAAAGAAGTATTTATTCTTGATTGATCCCTTAAGCTTCTCAATTAATGTTTGCATATAATCACCCCAAAATACTTAGATACTTTTAGTCAACTCTAAATTAATTAAGGATTAAACAGAAGTTTGCAGGAATAAATAAAATAATATATGCATATACATGTCAATGAATTTAATATTTCTTCCAACACTTTAGGTAGAATGAGACATCCTTCAAGTCTATGCAAAAAAGATGTTGCATCATTTGCTTTTCCATTTTGAGGAACAAAAGCTTCAGTGTAACAATCTAATTACCACATGATAAATATCTTGTGCAGGGTTCACCTTGCTACCTTGCAGACTGCAGGTAAAGAGAGATCTCAGTTTTTCAATCTCTATTAATACCAGTTAAGAACATTTTATATTGTCATATTCCTATTAACAGAAATCTAAATTAGAAAAAGAAAACATTTTATTTCTTTATATATTTTTGCCTTCTTTAAACAAATAATTCTATGGATTTATCATGGAAGATAACATGCTGAAGGGGTCATGTTTAATCCTTTTTCAGTGATTTTATTTCTTATTCACTGATTTTCTTCACCTAGCTTCAAATTTCAGATATTCTCTTTGGAATGTTAAATCTACAAAGCTTCTATTATTAAAAAATATTATAGGTAAGGAAACTGAGGTTAAGAGTTGTTGAAGTGGCTTTTTATAATTTCATAACAAGTAAATGGCAGAGTTCAAACTTCTTCCAATGGCAGAGTTGAAACTTCTTCCCCTAAAAGCCAAGAAGTTTCAACTCTGCTATGCTGTCATGTGGAAATTCAAGCTAGAAACTTACAATTAACTCAACAGTGAGAAAATAAATGCTTTCCATTTTTTGTTCACTTTGAGAGCCTGTTTCATTCCTATAATATAGTTGAAGTCTCATATGGATTTTAGTGAGGAAAAAGTTGACTATTTTTAAAATCTCAACCTTCAGAATGAAATTGACATAAGTTAAAACAAAGAGTAACATATGAAGTCACAATTTTCAAGCAATGCTATCCAGTAAGTTGTTAGTAACCAGGTTTGTATGAAATAACATCAACATACATACTTATTGTACCATTATTAAAGTTCCAGAAATAAAGTTTACTAAAGAGAAACAAATGTGAGAAATGTATCAGTCTTGCAAGCATTTGGCCTGTTTAAAAGTGACACCTGCCCAGCTTTCTGGCATTTTGCAGAAATTCTACATGCTATGGATGATTAATTTTGATTCAAAGTGAGCAAGGAAGCAAGAATGTGAAGTGTGAGTAACTCAGCAAGCATTTTATTCAATCAGTCCCTCAAATTTTCAGTGAAGTCATCCATTCCGTGTATTTTTTTATTCCTAAATTATTCTAATGCTATATTAATGGTAAGAAAATTCTTATAAAAAGAGTGTTCAAAGAGTGAAAATTGAAAAAAAAAATAAAACATAAACATATTCTGTAGAGTAATGCAAATGATCATGGATCATTTGCAGTATTTCTAGATACCTTCTACCAAAAATATTTTACAAATATTAAGTCACGAGTTAGGTATTGTAATACTTCTTGGAAATATTTTTTCTAAAGTTTTAACATAGGCAATGCATTGCCTCTAAGGTACTCTTAGTTTAAAACTAAATTCAAAGCAAAGTGCATTTTATTTCCTTAGAGAAAAAATATTTAACATTAAGTAAAATATTTTTTTTGTTAAGACATTACTTTATTGTTTTAATTTTTTAAATGACCTGTTTGCACTTTGTTGCTTGTTTAATTCCTGCATGCCTTTATTCTCTTGATTTTAATGTTTTCAGGTCTGATGACCCTGACTATGGAAGGTGTTCTGCCCCAAGTCAAGATTCACGAAGAGGGAACATCATGACTCTCACACACATAATCCTTCCAATCTTTTCCATTTCATGCCAGACTTGGAAATGAGTAAGAGTATTTAGGCAACCCCAAACAGAGTCCTTGTTTGCAGATGGACAAATTGGGAGGGGGCTGTGGAGTAGGTGGGTGTTCTCAATCAGCTGCTGAAGACTGAGGGTCAGGAAAGGAGGCCATGGCACAGAAGAGCATGCCCACACACGGGACTTGCTGGACTTGAGGAAGCTCTAGCGGTTTTCACAGATGTCTCACCTCCAATTTGGTGGGCATAGACATTATAGAGAATTTGAGGTGTAATAACAGGAGTGTGTGTGTCTCAGTTTGCCAGGCTTCTATAACAAATAACAAGCTGGGTTGGTATTCCAACATCAAGATGTCAGTGAGGCCATGCTTTCTCCCAGGGTCGATGGCAATCCCCTGTCACATGGGATGTCCTTGGTCTCCTTCTATGGCTTTCTCTGACTTCTGGCTTCTATGTCTTCCAACTTTTTTGCCCACATCTGAATATCCTCTCTTTATAAAGCTCCCAGTAATACAGATTACAACCCTTGCTGATGCCATCTGGCCAAACCTTAACTAATAATAACATCTTTAAAAGGCCCTGTTTACAAATGGATTCACACCCACAAGAACATGGATTAAGATTAAGAGCATGTCTTTGTTGGGGTACATGATTCAGTCACCACAACATGCAATGGGGATGATGAGAACATGATTCATCTTGACCTGGGGGATTGGGAGACATTTTGTCCCATTCTCATCTATTCTCTCAGTCCCACATTGTTGCTTTTTGTAAAGAGGATAGGAGTCCAATTTGTAACAGCACATGGGGGAGTCGGGGAGACAGCTTGCAACCTGTTGTGTCTGGATGAGCTAGCAGGGAAGCCTGCCCCAAGGGCACAGAAGTTTGTGGTGCCCAACAATGCCACCATGCTCTTTGCTCCAAAGTCAGAACAATCCAGTTCCATGTCTCTTGCAACATACAGAAATGCCGCTCTTTGAAACTTGGTAAAAGCACCAATGAATCTCTACTGAGCAATCCACGCCATCGAGCTGCCTCCAGATAGATGTCCCAAGCTTCTCGCTCCAGTGCGCCCACAGCACAGACCCCCCGGGCAGGACTCTGTCCCCAATCAGCCATCAGAGAGCGAGTCAGCGAGTGCCTTCCTAAACCAACGCCATCTTGCCTCCTCCCAAAATATTTTCAGCACACAGAATAAATTGAAAATTAGCTTGAAGGCAAATAAGCCATTCTGCATTAGATTAAATAAACTTATTTTCACAACAAGCCTTGGATTACAGATTATTTTTTTAGTATTTTTACAGGGCACATATCTGATGCCTTGTCCTGTAAAATACTGTGAATAAAAATTTTAATCAACATATGAAATAAAAATTTTCAAATTAATACCCAATAAGTAGTGTTAAGTAAGCTTAGAAAAAAGAAAGTGTAAGGAAAATATTCCACCATCCAAAATTTCAGATTTGAGAAATTGTAAGTGTCTCTCTCTATATATATTTATATATATATAAGTATATATGTATGTATATTGATAGATGAGAGACAGAAAAAATAGAAGGCATGTTAAAGATTTTAAAGGATTTTCCTCTAACTGTTGCACACAGCTAACATTTTGGAAATGAGGAAGTGAGGAGTCATTGAATGACTCCATTGAGCATTTACCCAAATGTTTACCTGATAAAACACCGCTAAACTGAATAGCCCCATTTTAATTAATGTAACTATTTTTCAATACACTAACATAAAATTTATGTTTATGTCTCCAGAACTTAAATCAATGTTTTTATATGATGTGTGGGAAAAATCTTGATATATTCCAATTATGATAAAGTTAATGTCAAAATCTCATGTTCTTTGAAAATTATTCTGGGTGTTAGTGAGAGATATGTACTGTAATATTTTTTACTTCCTTACACCCACATTTTTGAAACTATAATATTTAAGTAAGTTTTAATTACTTAGTTACATTTTTTTTCACTTGTGCAGCTTCTACAAGATATTCTTTTTTAAGTACATTTTATTTTTTAAAATACTTTAGATTACATAAATGTTACATAAAAAATATAGGGGATTCCCATATGCCCCACTCCTTATCCCTCCCACACTTTCCCACATTAATAACATCCTTCGGTAGTGTGGTACTTAATGACTAGGTTTTCTTCATTGAAAATCAAAACAAGGAGTTGTGTTCAAAAGAAACATTTATGCTTGAGCCCTCTCTGTCACTTACTAACCATGGGGAAATTATTGAAGACCTTATGACCTTATTGTGCTCATCTATAAAGGAAGATAATAGTTTCAATGGTTAGGTGATATTGAGAAAAAAATATGTAAACTACCTAGCACAATTGCTACAGTATAAGTATTATAAAAGTGATTTTTTATATTTTAATAATTCATCATATTTGATATGCTTTTGCATAGAACTTCCATAAATGTGCAGTATCATCAAAACAAAAGAAAATCAATTATTATAAACTATGATAAGTTATTCAACATTAAATTTTAGAGCTATTTTTATGTCTTTCAAAGATTGATTAGGAAGTGAGAAAGAATTTTAATCTATGATTGAAGAAATTTCTCTGCCATTTGTAAAGGTAAAAAGCAAACAGTTCTCACTGGAAAACAATCCCAAAATAAATGAATAATTACCTAAGTAATTACTTAATAATTTATTACGTGTAGAAAAATTACCTATGTGCTTAGAGAACACAAAGAATAAGTTATTGAGTGAACTTCAAGTACTTTGTAATGAAATGGTGCACACCTAGAACAAACACTAATGTTCAATCAATTTTAAGTAGTATGGATTTTCTGGAAAATAATATTTCAATGAAGTATTAACAAACATGATAAAGCCATACTTTATGTCTGAGATTTTTATGGATATTTTTGTTATGTCGCCTGTTATTAGTCAGTCAAAGGGATGCTGATGCAAAATATCAGAAATCTGTTGGCTTTTATAAAGGGTATTTATTTGGGGTAGAAGCTTACAGTTACCAGGCCTTAATGCATAAGTTTCTTCAACCAAAATCTGTTGCCACTTGTTGGAGCAAGATGGCTACCGATATCTGCAAGAGTTCAGGCGTCCTCTTCCTCTTAAGACTTCGTGGTCTCAGCTTCTTCCAATATCAGCTGTAGGCTGGGATAAGTCTTGTCTCTCTCCTGGGGATCATTCCTCTCTGGGTTCAGCACTGCTATCTCCACAAGCTCAGCTGTGTGTTATTAGGCAATTGGTTCGACTCTCTTCCCAGGGATTCTGTGGTGTCTACTGTATCTGCTTCTCTGTGTGCTTATTTCCCAGGGCTCCATCTCAAAACTCCAATGAACTTATCTGCCTTGTCATTTTCTCTGTCAGTCCCCACCAACCAAGGGAGCAGGGATTCAACATCCTATTGACATGGCCCAAAGCCTTAATCATTATCTAATCAATTAACAGTGAAACCTCTGAATCCAATATAATCTAAAATGCCAAGACCAGTTCAAAAACAATCCAATATCTATTTTTGGAATTAATAAACAATATCAAACTGCTACATCACTTGACCTAGATCTTGCCTAGATAGAGACTTACCAGAATTATGCCAGATATGGACTTCAAACTGGATAAGTGATGAGAGGAAAATATAAGTGCAGTTTTACAAAGAAGAAGGCTGGGGGACAGATATATATAGATGAGATGATCACATAATTTAGAAGAAGAAAAAGAAGGATAGGGGTAGATGGTGGAAAAGGAGACTACCAAAACTAAGAATTCTATAATGTAATATTAAAACTTAGACCTGGCTATTGATATATGGTAACTTGGACTCCCATGAGTCTTTAATGGAATGAATTGATGAAAGAATGTACAGGAGAACCAATGGGGAACTGAGAAGTTGCAACAGGAGTGGAAATCCTTAAAGCATACTTGAGAATTGGGTAATTCTAAGAAGCTGAAGCCTGAGGGGCTGCCAAGTAATATTCAACTGCAGATGCTCTTGTAATGAGATACTTATGTAGAGGATCATAAAACTTCAAGGAAAAAACAAAGATATATATTGAATTCATCATATACTTTTGCACAAGTCCATGAAAATTGAAATTTTGGGCAATAGGGAAAGTTGTTTTGAATAGTACTCATTGTCAACTTAGTATTGACTATGTGGGAAATCAATGGAAAGATGTTGTAGGTTTGGATCACAGTGATTTAATAAGTCATCCAAATGGCATACTTTCATGAATACTGGAGTACTTGGCAGGCTAGGATGCAATTGTACAAGTGAATGGTCAGATTAAAGAGGAGAAAGTGTTGGTCTTAAGAAAACAGTGATGCTCAATAGAATCAAGATTTCTCCTGGAGGAAATGCAGCATAGGGCAAAGCGTCATCCAAGGAAAATGATCTGCCTTATAATGAATGCTTTTCCACTTACACTCCATGGCTTAATAAATTTCCTTAGCCTCTGGGTGACCAAGTCTTTTCATTTAAAAATAGCATATATTACTTCCCAGATTGCCGTGTTACAAAGAGAATAATAAGACATGTGAAATATTTGAATAATGTGAACTCCAAAGGGCAATATAAATAAACAGAAGCACATAGTGTCATCATACACTTGGTTTGTTGTTGTATATAAGTAAGGGAAGAGCAAAATGAAAATTTGAAAGTATCTAATAAAGTACAAAAATCTGAGAAAGAGAAATTGAAGTCAAATATAAAAGTTAAAAGTGTATATCATAGCATTTTCTAGGAAGAAATATATATAACCACTCAGAATTGGTCATCAGAGAAAGGGATTCTTTGAAGGTGAGTTTACAAATGAAATCAGTATCAAAAGTCATCATGTTGAAAGCAGAGATAAAAATAATTTTCCAGCAAAGAATGGATTTTATTTAATATAGTTTTCAGTCATGGTTACAACAGTAGTTGCCTGTTTCTGTGGAGATTACATTTGGTCATCAACTAAGGTAATTGTTAACAATTATAGAGTACTTCTAATGATTCAGGATAAATAGAAATTATCTGTTAACTAAATTAATGCTCTAGCCAAATATGTGATCTCTAATATATACATTTTTAAAATAGTACATGACAGAAATATATATAAACATTGTTAAAGCTCTCAGAATATAATTTATTGCTAAACCTACTTGGAAATTAGTTACACAAGCAGGGAGATAACCAATACCAAATACATAGAATAATACTTTTTAAAAATGCTATTTGATTTTAAAAAATGCTATTTGATAAACAGACAGGCTAATTTGTTCCTTCCTCATGATTCTCCATATTTTTAGGTATTATTTGTCTTCTTTTTATATACAAAGCAAATTACCAAAAAAAAAAAAGCCCAAATCTACTATGGTGATTTTCTGATGTGTGGGAACTCAGAATTTGCATGCTCTGCTGTTCCTTCTGACCTAGCTGGCAACTCTGATCAGAAATCTCATTGTCACAGTAACTATACTTGACCAGAGTCTTCACACTCCTCTGTATTTCTTCCTTAGGAATCTGTCTGTTCTGGACATGTGCTACATTTCTGTCACTGTCCCCAAGGCATTTCTCATCTTCCTGCTTGATGACAGGTGGATCACCATGGGAGGATGTGCAGTCCAGTTATTCCTCGTGTTTTTCTTGGCTTTTGCAGAGCTGCTGTTCCTCACCATCATGGCCCATGACTGTTATGTGGCCATCTGCCAACCCCTCCACTATCCTGTGATCATGAACCCTCAGTTCTGCATCCAGATGAGAGTGGTCTCCATATTCAGTGGTATAGTTTATGCAGGATTCTATACTGGCAGCACTTTCTACTGGTTCTTCTGTCAATCAAACATGGTCCATCAATTATTCTGTGGCATCCCTTTTCTTCTGAAGCTCTCTTGCTCTGAACACCTTCAATAATTACATTTATGATTGTAATTTTTGTCTTTGCCATCTTGTTTGGTGTCATCTGCTTTGCATTCACCACCATGTCTTATATTCACATATTTTCTACTGTGCTCAAATTTAAAACAAGGGTAAAGCAAGGAAAAGCCTTTTACATTTGTGTCCCTTGTTGTAATAATCTTTCTCAGCTCAGCCTTTGCTGTATATATGAAGCCACCCTCCAACTTGTCATTGTTTCAGGACATGGTCATTTCAATATCCTATTCTAAAATCCCTCCTTATATGGAACTAATTATCTACAGTCTCAGAAACAAATAGATAAAGGAGGCTGTAAGGGAATCATGAGGAGTAAATCTCTATTCAGGAAAACAACAGGATAATTATCTCAAGACATTTCCACTGTGACTATGTGGAGTGGATGGAAAAAAACTCCACACTTTCATTCTCGACATTTATAACTTCTGCGGACCATACTTGATATCTACATGAAATTTCTTGTATTACCTATCAGCAGTGAAACAATACACAGATCTATTACTCTGATGTTTCCCCTCCCAAAATGCACATTTACTGATGACTAAAAGAGAAATGCCCAGGACTCTTAATTTTGTTACTTATTTCTCTTTCAAACTATTTTCTTTTACATTTACAGAATCATATAAATGTTAAAATATATACAACCTTAAGCTGACCTCTTATTTTAAATATAAAAGTAAAATATTAAATTATATATTTAAAATATTCCAAAATAAATATAATGACAACTGAAAGTTAGTTATACATAATAATAAAAGGTTATATAATGTAGCTATAATGCAAAAATCCCTAGAAAGAAAGATACCAAAACACATCCGGGAAATCTTAGCCAACATGAATAGGCCTCTTAAAAGTGAAGACACTGAATAAGTCATCAATAACTTCTCACAACTGAAAACCTATGCCAAGACAGCTTCACCAATGAAATATACCAAACATCAAGGAAGAATTGAATCCAATCTTCATAAACTCTTCCAAAAATGGAAGATGAGGGAATATTTCCCTACTAATTCTATGAGTCTAGTACACCAAATCACAAGAAAGAAAAATAAACATTGATGTCTCTTGGGAATATGGACTGAATTATTCTGGACCCCATACTAGTAACTCAAATCCAACCATAAATAAAAAAATAATTATACACCACTGCTAAGTGAGACTTACCCGATGATACAAGGTTTTTACAATCTGAAAACCAGTTAATGTACAATATTATTTCAAAAGAATAAAAAATAAAAAAACATGATTCTTCTCCCAATGCATATAGAAAAAGCATTTCACTAAACCCAACACATATTCATAATAAAAACACTCAACAATAAAGGATTGTATATCACAGTGAACTTTCTTGTTGACAGTGAGTATGGGTTATTGTGCTTATAATGAATGTTTTAATTTGCAACAGAACAAATGTATGTTATTATTATGAGATGTTAATAAAATGGCAATATTGGGCTAAAAATACAAGCATAACCAACTATGGTCTATAAGGAATAGACATATATTAATATTCTTCCATCAATGGTAAAAAGGAAGTATGCTATGTGAAATAAATCAGAAATAAAGTATTACAAATTGTTTAACTCCATCTATACAAAATTTAAATATAAATAAATTAATAGAAACATAAATAGATTAACAGTTATTTATAGCAGGGGAAGGATAGAGGAATTGAGAGGTGGTTATTAAGATTAGGGGGGTATACTTTTTGGAATAATAAAAATGCTCTCATATTGTTTGCAGGGATGAATGCACAACTCTGTGATTATACCAAAAACCACTGATTCTACACTGTAGACAGATTGTATGGTTTATGGTTTTGTTTCAATGAAACTGATAAAAAAAAAAAAAGAGCACAATAACTGAAATGTAATATTCCATTGATGGTTTTAACAGCACACTGGAAGTGGCAGTAAAAAGAATAATTGATCAGGGACACAAGACTACTGAACAGATTCACAATGAGGAACAGGGAAAAAAAGAACAAACAGCTTAACAGAACTGTGGGACACCATGAAGTGTACCAATATATGGATTATGGGAGTGGGTAAAGAAATAGAGAAAGGGTCAGAAGGAATATTCAATGATGATGATAGAAAATGTCCCAAATCAAATGTACTGCATGCATGTGCACACTCAAGAGGCCCAATGATCCCCAACAGTATAAACTCAGAGAGCCATGCCCATATATATAAGGATCAACTTGTCCTAAATCAGGACAATTAGAGAGTTCTGAAAGTTGCCAATGAAAAACAATGAGCTATGTACAAGAAAATCCCCTAAGATTTGGTGCAAGTTTCTTATCAGAAACCACAGAGGCAAGAAGGCAGTGGTATGCAATATTCTAAGTGCTGATAGAAAGAAATTACTAATCAAGAATATTAAATCCAGCAAGACTTTCTTCCAAAATTGATGAGTGACTAAGACATTCCCAGATAAACAAAAGATGAGGGAGTTCAAGATCCTTGTCTTATAGCTTCTAATGTGTGTGTTGTAAATTAGGTGTTAGTACCATGTGTGGGGAAGAATCCTTGAGAACTGGAATTCTGGCTTGTGAACACAGACAGAATATCTGGAATGCCAGACACTTGCTCAAAAGGAAAACCTTGAGAGCACGGTTTGAACTCTTGTTGGCACCAAGACTCAAGGATAAGATAGACAACAGGTGTGAACTTTGCCTGCAATAAACCCCCAGGTGATATCTGAGAGTAATTAATCACTAGCCATGCTTCTCTGCATGAAACTTTGAAACTTTGCTTGCTAATAAAAGCACTGGGCTGTCTGTGCTTTGTGGCTAGCATGGCAATTACATTCTGCTAGTGACCCTGACCCCAGTTTTCTCTTAAACTCTTAGTGTTACGTTTCTTATATCATGTTACCCTTCATTGAGTCACCCACTTTACAGCAACATCTGGCGCCCAACATGGGGCTCGATGAAGAAGGCTCCGAAAGATCAGAAAGTTTGGGGAATTTCAATGCTGCTGACATCAGAGGTCGAAAGGGGGTGAATATTGCCCATTTGAAAATTCCTCCTTTGCTCTGGATAATGTGTTAGTCAGGGTAACAATGGGATAAACTTCTTCTTTGTATTTCCTATTTCTTCTCTATTTCTACTATATTTGCTTCACAGTGACAGACCCAGCTGTTCGAGATTTATTATCAAAAAATCCCTTAGAACTATGAAAACGGTTGGGGGCACCCTTGAAGAGTATATAAAAATGTGCCAAGATATCAGCTCAGGGCACCACAAGGCTCAATTATTAGCAGAGGCATTTGCCGGCATTGCCCTAAAAGATAAGGGTCCTGGAACCTGTCTTAACTGTGGGAAGGCTGGTCATTACTAAAAAGATTGTAAAAAACAGCCCTCTCCAACAGGACCACCTGTTGGGAATTCACAGCAGATTAATGTTAATTCCACACCAGGTGTGTGCGCAAAATGTCAGGAGCTCACTGGAGCAGTCAATGTAAATCTAAATTTGATATAGATGGGAGACCGATTCAGAAACAGCAGCTGAAAGACATTGGGCTCAAAAAGAGCCTCAAGAAACCAATCAGCCTATATGGTGTAAAGATGATGATCAGTGGAAAAAAGGATGGGTAAAAGTGTGGGGGTGAAGGTTTGCTTGTGTCATTACAGAATCTGGGGAGAAAGTGTGGATCCCCACCAGATGATTGAAGCCAAGGCTGGATGATGGCAGCTAAGAGAGGATGATTAGGTTTTGATCCTGTGGATCCACCCACAGAAAAAATGCAGAGGCTGATGCTTCAATGCATGCTATTGTCACAGCTCACACTGCTGTGGCTTCAGTTCCCACCTAGGGACAGCTTAAAAAGCTAACACAAGAAGCTGAAAATTTTTTACTTAATTCCAATACTTCTATGAGTGGGACTGCTTTGTTCTTAGCCATGATGGCATTGGTTTTCACTACTTCTGCAGAAGGTGCATCAGAAAAGAAATAAGCAGCACAAAGAAACAATTGGATATTTTGAGCACATTAGGCATTACTAATCGAACAAAAAGAAAACAGGGAGATGTGGGGAAGAATCCTTGAGATGTGGAATTCTGGCTTGAGAACACAGAGTGTCTGGAATGCCAACACTTGCTCAAAAGGAAAACCCTGAGAGCACTGTTTGAACTCTTGCTGGTGCCAAGACTCAAGGATAAGATAGACAACAGGTATGAACTTTGCCTGCAATAAACTCCCAGGTGACCTCTGAGAGTAATTAATCACTAGCCATGCTCCTCTGCATTTAACCAAAACCTTGCTCTGCTAATAAAAGGGCTGGGCTGTCTGTGCTTCTGGGGCTAGCTTGGCAGATACATTCTGCTAGCCCCCTGACCTCAGCTTTCTCTTAAACTCTTAGTCTTGTTTTTCTTATATCGCGGTACCCTTTGCCAAGTCACCCACTTTACAGCAACACCATGTGTTATTATACCTATTTGAATGTAATATGTAGTTTTATTTGGTGACTTAAAACAATTGCAACAGACATACTATACACAGCATGTATTTGAAGTATACATTTTAATAATTCTGACATTGTATACATGTACATTCATGGTGACAATCAAGATAATGAAAGCATCCTTTACTTCCTAAAATGTGTCATTCTATCTCTTTCTTACATAACCTATTTTCTAAATTAAAAATTATATTACATAAATGTTACATAAAAGATATAAGGGATTCCCATATACTCCACTACCTCCCCCTCTCACACTTTCCCACATTAACAACATCCTTCATTAGTGTGGTACAATTGTTAAAATTGATAAACTCATATTGAAGCACTGTAACCATGGACTACAGTTTAGATTATAGTTTACATGGTGTCCCACACAATTTTGTAAATTATGACAAAATATACAATGGCCTGTATCTATCACTGTAATGTCATGTAGGACAAATCCAATGTCCTGTAAATGCCCCCATATTACACATATTCTTTCCTTTACCATCCCTCAGAACTTCTGGTGGCCACTGCCTTTACATCAATATGAGTTCTTCCATTACTAGAATAATAAGAAGCCTATAGTAGAATAATAGTAAGTCCACTTTAGTCCATTGTTCATTCCTCAATCTTGAGGATTTGGGGATGGTGATGCCCATTCTGCTTCTAATTGAGAGCTGGCTTAGATCCCACAGGACAGTTGGATGGAGATATCTTGCTTGCCATTGCTGACACTCTTTGTTCCATGGGATGGTGTTGTCCATCATCAGTGGTGGAGGAGGATCATCCTATCTCTTTGTAATTATTCTGTCCCTCACCCGTAACGTAGGACATTGTCAAAATATAACCACACTTTTGCTTTCTGCTACCACAGCTTAGTTTGCATTTTCTAGAATTTTATATAAATTGATTCAAACATTTCATAGTCCTTTTTGACTGGCATCTTTTACTCTTGTGTAAATACTGTAAAATGCATTCATATTACCATATGATTATATCATCCACTTTTATTTCTGAGTAGTATTATATAGAATGAATATACTAAAATATTTTTATTCCTTTACTCATTGTTGCATATTTGTGGGTTTTTTTTTTTTCCAGTTTTAGACAAATATAAGTAAAGCTGCTATAACATTTTTGTACAAGTAAATGTGTGGATATTTGCTTTTCATTTCTCCTGGGTAAACCTGGGAATGGAATGATGAAGTTCTATTGTAATTCTGTATTTAATTGAAGAGAAATTTGCTGATCACATCATTCACAGGCTGCCATGTTGTGCTTTGGCAATAGACTGATAAATAATATTCAATTATTTATGTATGATCTTGGACAATTTCAGAAGAGCTATTTTGTCATTTAATCAATTAGATGTCCTGGGGGTTGATCTGACAAGTGAATATAATTGCATTTCTCAAAAGGAAATGCTAAGGATCAGCCAGAACACCTGTCCAGGTTTGGGGAGAGGCCAGATTCTGGACCTCACTTTCTCTGTGTCTTGTTCTCTAGGATCCACAAAAATTTCACCTTAGGAGTCCTCAGAATACCGATGAACTATGATTTAATTCTTATTTACCTCATTTTCATATTATTCTTACCAGTGCTTTTCACATGTTCAGATATATTAATATTCCTTAATTTACAAACTTGTGTCTGTGCCTAGATATTTTGGATTCTGTTCAGTCTTACTCCAGAGCCAATTATTTTATTGAAATAACCTCAGGGCACTGGTTCTTATTGATGCTAATTTTGTGTCCTGGGGGCTTTCACTAATGCCATTGGCATTCACGCATTGGTAAATAAGACTGAACACAGAAATTCTTATTAAATAGAACAATTTCTATCAGAATCTCAGTCATCTCAGCTAAATATGCTCATGATTTTGTCTTCACATGAATCATCTTTGGAATCTTTCCACAAATTGTGGATTGCCTAATCTACATCAGAAATCACAATATTAACTTGTGAGTCTGTTTTTGTTAATTTCTTTTTTCTCTCCTCCTCACCTCATTCCATATATGACTTCCATTTTTTTCTTGCACAAGTCCCTTTAAGAGACTGTATAAGAGATTAAAATAAGTACATACTCATATAAAAACAATATATTCATTTTTACTCATTGCATTAAAAATTTTCAGTCCCAGCACATTTATCAGAATTGATAATGGTTCATGGAAGTGCAGAGTGATCTGATAGTAGCATTAGACCTAGTTAATGCCTGCAAAACAAGCAGGGGCAGGAGTGGCTCTGCAAGTTGGCCACAGTTTTGGTATGTAAAATGGTATTTTAAATTTATATTTAAACAAATTTAAATATGGTGGATTGTGTTTTACCTAAAATGTGGAAATAGTTATTTATTTATGATATTGCTATTTAATTTATACTTTCAGGAAATGTTTGCCTATTACCTTCTTTTTGCTATCCCCCATATTATACGTTCACATGGTACAGACATGAACAAGTGAAACTTTCATAAAAATTAAATCATACACAATTCATTATATTTCTCTTATAATTCTACTCCTTTACCTTAGCATAAAATGAAAGAGCATGTAAGCATTTGATCTTGGTTGGTCCCTTAAATTTCCCAACTATTGTGTGCATATAATTATCCTAAAATATTTAGAAACATTTAATTAATTATAAATAATTAGTTGGAAGTTTGCATTAATAAGTAAAATAATATATATGTATATATGTTAATGAATTTAATATTTCTTCCAATTCTTTAGAAAAAACAAGGTGTCCTTCAAGTCTATGCAGAAAAGTCAAAGTATAATTTGCTTTTGCATTTTGAGGGACCAAAACATCAGTGCAACATTCTAGTTATCATGAGATAAGGTTCACCCTGCTACCTCTCAGTCTGCTGGTAAAGAAATGATTGCAGTTTGACAATCTTTAGTCAAACCAGTACAAAATATTTTATATTCTCTCCTTCCTTTTAACAGAAATCTAAAATAACAAAGAAAAGCACTGGGTTTCTTTTGACTTTTTTTCTCTTCTTAAAAAAGAGTGATTCTATGGATTGATCATGTGAGGCAACTAAATGCTGAAGGGATAATATGTTAAATCCTTTTATCAATGATTTGTAATTATTATTTAGTTATTTTCTTCACTTAGATACAAATTTCAGAACTTCTCTCTGAACTGTTAAATCCACAAAGCTTCTATATTAAAAAATTTTATAGATAAGGAAACTGAGGTTCAGAGTTGTTTGAGAGGCTTTCCATAGCTACATAGCAAGTAAATGGCAGGGTCCAAATGCAAAACAGTATCTTTCCTTAAAGGCCAACAAGATTCAATTCTGATATGCTGCTACATGGAAATTCAATCTAGAAAACTAAAATTGATTAATGGGTGAGAAATAGTAAATGCTTTTCATTTTTTTGTTCAGACTTTGAGAGTCTGTTGCATTCCTATAATATATATCCATATATTCTCATATGAATTTTAGTGAGGAAAAGGTTGACTAAATATTTTTATAACTTCAAACTTTCATCATGAAACTGACATAACTAGGTTAGAGCTATAGAGGCATACTGAAGTCACAATTATTAATCAAGTTTATCATACCATGCTATCAATAAATATTTAATAAACACTATTCATGATTGCCTGAAACAACAACATGAACATAAACTACTTAGTACAACAAATTAAAGGGTCCTGAAATACAGGTCTTAACAGAGATCAAAAGTGAGAAATTTATCAGTTTTGCAAGCATTTGGCCAATCTGAAAATGACACCTCTCCTGCCCTCTGACATTTAGCAGAGATTCTACATGTTACAAGTGATTAATTTTGACTCAAAAACAGGAAGCACAGAAATAAGAATGTGAACTGTGAGGGAAACAGCAGACATTAATTATTCAATACCTCAATATTTTGGTGAAGTTATTTCTATGTATTTTTTATTCCTAAATTAATCAAATGCATATTTATGGTAAAAAAAATTCTTATAGACAGAAAATTCAAACAGTAAAAATTGGAAGAAAATATGAAGCCTTAGAAAACTCCTCTTGATATAGCAAACAAAAGAATCTATTTTAAGGGTCATTTGCGGTATTTCCAGATATCCTCTATTTAAAATATTTTATATATTAAATTCTCGAGGTAGGTGTTATTGTAATACATCTTAAAAATCATTATTTCTAGTGATTTTTGCATTAGTTTTCTATTTTTCTTTATTATTATTATTTTTTTTAAAGAAGCTGTATTTTACATAAATGTTACATAAGTTGCAGAGAAAGGCTGAAACTGCAAGCAAGATAGTCCCATCCATCTGCCCCATGGGATCTAAGCCCCTCTCAATTAGAGGTGGAATGGGCATCTCCATCCCAGAATCCTCAAGACTGGGGAATGAATGATGGACTAGAGTAGACTTACTGTTATTCTACTATAGACTTATTGTTATTCTAGCAATGGGAGAACTTTTATCATTGATATGGAGGCAGTAGCCACTGGAGGTTCTGAGGGGAGAGAGAGGGAAAAATAGGTGTAATATGGGGGCATTTTCAGGACACTGGAAATCTCCTGAATGATGTTGCAATGAAGGAGTGGGGCATATGAGAATCTCCTATATTTTTACGTAACATTTATTTAATCTAAAGTTTTAAAAATAAAGATAAAAAACTATTAAGATTCCCATATTCCTCACTCCCTGCCTCTCCCACACTTTCCCACATTAACAACATCTTACATTAGTGTGGGTCATCAGTTGCAATTGATGAAGAAATGTATAACAGCCTATATCCATCATTTCAATGTCACGTAGAACATAAATGAGAGAGAAAAACAGAAAGAGGAGAAAGCATGTTGAAGGTTTTAAAGGATTTTCCTGTATCTGTTGTACAGAGCTAAATTTTGGTAAGGAGCAGGTGAACAGTCATGCTTCACTGAACAGTTACCTAAATGTTTATCTGGTAAAAGGCCACTAAAATGAATAGTTACATTTAATTTATGTAACTATTTCTCAAAACACTAATATAAAATTTATATTCATGTCTATGGAATTTAAATGAGTGTTTTAAAATGATTTTTGGAAAAAGTCTCAAGGTGTATTCCAATTATGATCAAGTAATGTCAGAATCTCATGTTTTTTGAACAGTATTCTAGGTGTTAAGCCAGAGATATGCACCATCATTATTTTTACTTCCTTACCTGTACATTTTAAAAATATAATATTTAAGTAAGTTTTTATGACTTAGTGACTCTTAATGACTGCTTTCTTCATTGCAAATCAAAACAAGGAGTTGTGGTAAAAAGAACCGTTTATGCTTGATCCTTTTATGT
The DNA here is from genome assembly GCA_026826555.1 of Tolypeutes matacus. Classification (NCBI taxonomy): domain Eukaryota; kingdom Metazoa; phylum Chordata; class Mammalia; order Cingulata; family Chlamyphoridae; genus Tolypeutes; species Tolypeutes matacus. Next base: position 509,437 of record JAKSZT010054321.1, read on the forward strand.
AAATTACTTAATTTGGGGAAATGACTGAAGAACTTTGGACCTTTTTGTTCTCATATATAAATGGAGATAATGGCTTCAATGCTGAGGTGATATTTATAAAAATATTTAAAGTACTTAGCATAATAGCTATTGCATAAGTTATATAAGAAGTTATTTTTATAAATTTTATATTTTACCATATTTGATATGGGTTTTCATTGATTTGCATAAATTTGCAATATCACAAGAATTAATTATTCTAAGATATAAATTTTTTTTAAGTTTAAATTTTAGAGGTAATTGTATACCTTTAAATGACTGATTGGGAAATGGAAAAGAATTTTCATCTGTGTTTGAAGAAAGCTTTATGCCATTTAAAGCATACAACCAAAACATTTTCATAAGAAAATTATCCCAAATGAAATGAATCATTACCTTCATAATTTCTTAATGATTTATTATTATTATGTGTAGAAAATTTACCTATAGGCTAACAGGATATAAATATGTATAACTTGTTGTATGAGCTTCAAGTATTGTGTAGTAAAATTGCATAGGTCTAGAACATGTACTCAAGTTCCATTGATTTTAAGTAATATGGGATCTTGTTGAAAAGGAATATTTCAATGAAGTATTACCAAAAGTAAGAAAGGTATACATTATACCTGAGATCCTTATGGAATTTTTTGGTTTTGTTGTCTGAATTATATCTTGTTTAAAATGATGTTAACCAAAATTATTCCAGATACTGATTTCAATCTGGATATGGAATAAGAGGGAAATGTGAGTGAAGTTTCAAAAAAAAGGGAGAAGGTTGGAGGACAAATATGTAGAAGAGATAATCACAGATTAGAGAAGAGAAAAAAAGGAGGCTGAGGTAGAAGGTGGAAGAGGAGAATACTAAATTAAGCATTTTGTAAAGTAATAAGAATATAACTTGAAACTCGCTATTGAGACATGATATCTCAGACTACTATGAAAATTTAATGGAATGAATGGATGTAATTATACACAGGAAAACCAAGAGGGAGAAGAGATGGTGCTAGAGGAGAGGAAATCCTTATAGCATACTCCAGTACTGAGACATTATAAGAAGCTAAAGACTGAGATCAGCCAAGTGATATTCAGTTGAAGATGTTTATTATAATGAGATATTTATGTACAGGATCATAAAATTTCAAGGCAAACAAAAAGATATATATAAGTCATATAATTTTGCACAAGGCAAAGAATGTGGACATCTGGAACAATGGCGACAGTGTTTTGAATAATTCTCATTGTCAACTTAGTGCTCAGTATGTGGGAAATCAAGAGACATGTTTCAGGTTTGGATCACAGTGATTTAATAGTGCATCCAAATATCATGCTTTTATGAATACTGGAACACTTGGAAAGCTGGGATAGAATTGTACAAGTCAATGGTCAGATTGCAGAGGAGAGAGAATTGGTCTAAAGGAAAACAGTGATGTTCAGTAGGATCAGGTATTCTCCTGGAGGAAATGCACTATAGGGCAAAGCATCATCTAAATAGAAAAATCAGCCTTTTCAGGAATGTTTTTCCACTCATATTTACATGGCTTAACACATTTCCTTAGCCACTAAGTGACCAACTCTTTTCATTTAAAAATAGTATATATTACTTCCCAGATTAGAGTGTTACAAAGAGAATAATAGAATATGTGAAATTTGTGAATAATATGCACTCCAAAGGGCAATATAAATAAACAAAATCTCATGGTACTATCATTCACTTAGTTGCTGTTATATATAGGCTAGGGGAGGAACAAAATGAAAGTGGAAAATATCTAAAAAATACTTTAAAATGAGAGAGAATTTGAAGACAATTTAAATGTGTATATCATAACATTTTTAAGAAGGGATATATGTAACTATTCAGAAAGTTGTCATCATGGAAAGAGATTCTTTAAAGGTGAATTTACTAATGAAATCAGTATCAAAAATCATCATGAGGGAAGCGGCTGTGGCTCAATCAGTAGGGCTCCCGTTTACCATATGGGAGGCCCCAGGTTCGGTTCCCGGGGCCTCCTGGTGAAGACAAAGCCCGCCCGCACGGCGTGGTTAGCTGACCCAGCGAGCATAAGCAGCAAGGGGGGGATAAATGAATAAATAAATAAAATCTTTAAAAAAAAAAAAATTCAGTCTCTGTTACAATAAAGTTGCTTACTATCTCTATTCAAATTACATTTGGTCATCAAATATTGACAACTCTTAACAATTAGAGAACACTGCTATTGAGTGAGGAGGCATAGAAATGACCTATAAACAATATTAATGCTGCAGCCAAATATTTTATTTCTAATATTCATATTAAACAGTTCTACATGACAGAAATATATCTAAATTCTGTTACAGGCTCTTAAACACTATATTTTACTGCTAACCTTACTTGGAAATAAGTTACACATGTAGGAAGATAACCAATACCAAATATAGAATATAATATTGAAAAAAATGTGATTCGGTAGACATACTTAGGCTAATTTGATACTTCGTCATGATTCTCAACAAGTTTTAGGTATTATTTATCTTTTTCTTTTCAAATCTAGAGCAAATTACCAAAGATGCCCAATTCTACCATGATGACTGAATTCCTGCTCACAGGATTTTCTGAGGTGTGGGAACTCAGAATTTGCATGCCCTGCTATTCCTTCTGACGTACTTAGCAACTCTGACCAGAAACCTCCTTGTCACAGTAACTACATTTGACCAGGGTCTTCGCACTCCTATGTATTTCTTCCTTAGGAATCTGTCTGTGTTGGACATGTGCTACATTTCTGTCTCTGTGCTCAAAGCACGTATCATCTTCCTGCTTGATGACAGGGTGATATCAATAGTTGGGTGTGCAGCATAGATATTCCTCATGCTTTTCTTTACTATTACGGAGCTGCTGTTCCTCACTATCATGACCCATGACTACTTTGTGGCCATCTGCCAGCCCCTCCACTATCCTGTGATCATGGATCTTCGGACCTGTATCCAGATGACACTGGCCTCCATATTCAGTGGTGTGGTCTATGCAGGATTCCACACTGGTAACATTTTCCACTTGTCCTTCTGTCAATCAACGCGGTCTATCAATTCTTTTGTGACATCCCTTCTCTGCAGAAGCTCTCCTGCTCTGACACATTAACCAATGTGATTGTAATTTTTGTCTCTGCCATCCTGTTTGGTTGCAGCTGCTTTGCCTTCATCACCATGTTTTATATTCACATATTTTCTACTGTGCTCAAGTTTAAAACTGGCATAGAGCAAGGAAAGGCCTTTTCTACTTGTGTTCCTCATATCCTCGTTGTAATAATCTTTCTCAGCTCAGCCTTTGCTGTATATATGAAGCCAATCTCCAACTTGCCATCTATTCAGGACATGATTATTTCCATATTATATTCTATAATACCTTCTTTTATAAATCCAATTGTCTACAGTCTCAAAAACAAGCCAATAAAGGAGGCTGTAAGGAGAATTTTGAGGAGTAAACATTCAGGAAAACAATGGGATAATTATTTCACGATATTTCCACTGTGATTATGTGGGCTGATAAATGCATCAAAACTATGTTTCTTGACGTTTATAACTTCTTAGGTCCATACTTGATTTCTAAGTGAAATTCCTTGTATTATCTGTCGACAGTGAAACAATATACACATCTGTTACTTTGATGTTTCCCCTCCCAAAATGTACATTTACTGATGACTGAAAGAGAAATGCTCAGGACTCTTATCTTTTGCTACTTATTTCTCTTTAAAATTATTTTCCTTTACATTTACAGAATCATATAATTGTTAAACTACATACAACTTTTAGCTGATCTTTTATTTTAATTATAAGATAAAACTTATTTAATCAAATATTTAAAATATCCAATAATAAATATAATGATATCTGAAATTTGGTTATAAATAATAGTACAACATTATAGAATTTAGATGTTACGATAAAATCTCTAGATAGACCAAAACAGATACAAGAAAACAGCCAACATGAATAGACTGATTATAAGTGAAAACCGTGAAAAAGGCATCAAAAACTTCCCAGAAATAAAAGCTTATGCCCAGTTGGCCTCACCACTACAATTTACAACATTTCAATGAGGAATTTAGTCCAATTTTTACAAACCCTTCCAAAAGTAGAAGAGCACAGAACACTTCCCTATTCATTCTATGAATCTGTACTTCCAAACCAGTTGAAGACCTCACAAGGAAAAAAAATTACAAATTGATATCTCTTGAAAATATGGGCAGAATTATCTTGGACAACATTTAGCAACAGCCACAAATAAAAGAATAATTATACACCATTACCAAGTGAGATTTATCCCAGTGATGCAAGGTTTGTTTAAATCTGAAAACCAATTGATGCAAAATATCATTTCAAAAGAATAAAAAAATAAAAAATAAATAAAAGCAATAAATATGGAAAAAACACTTCAAAAAACTCAACGTGCATTCATAATAAAAGCACTCAACAAAGTAGGAATAGGAGGTCATTTCCTCAACTTGATAAAGTACATTTATGAAAAATTAATAGCTGCCATAATTCAAAGTGAAGGCAGGATGTTGTACACCTAAGATGAGGATAAAGACAAGGAAGTCCACTTCTGTCACTTCAATATAACATTGTGGTGATGGCTTTAGCCAGGGCAAATAGGTTTAAAAAATCTATAAAATCATTGAGATTGCAAGGGAAGTGTAACCATTGGGGACTTTGATGTAATTATGAATTCCAAAAATATAATTGAATCATGCTTGTAAACTGATCTGTTAATCTGGGCATGATTAGGTTAGGATTAGGGCGTTGAGCCCCACCCCTTGCTGGGTGGGGAATTGAATATAAAAGGCAAGGCAAAGGACAGTTGAAGCAGTCTTTTGAGAAGCAGTTTTGATATTGGAAAGAAGGCCCCAGGAGAAGAGAGCAAGCCCTTTGCCTGATCATCTACAGCTGACCTTGTGGAGGAAACAGGAGCCAGCTGACCTTGTGGAGGAAACAGGAGCTAAGCCCGGAGAGAAATGCAGCCCCGGGAAGAGAGGAACCCCAGAAGCCTGAACCTTGGTAAACACTGGCAACTGTCTTGCCCTAACACGTGGCAATGGACTGTGGTGAGAGAAGAAACCTAACGCTTTATGGCCTAGTATCTGTGGACTTCTACCCCGAATAAATACCCTTTATAAAGACCAACCCATATTTGGTATTTCACATTAGCACCCCTTTGGCTGACTAATACAGGAAGACAAAATTGTTTCTATTTACAGTTGACTTTACTTTGTATATGGACAATCCTAGGGAATCTATTTTAAAAAGTATTAGAATAAATGAGATCAACAATGTTACAGGTTAAAATATATCAATATATAAAACTATTTCCATATACATAGTATGAGCAATCTGAAAATAAAATTAAGAAGACAAGTCCATTTACAATAGCATCTAAACTAGTAAATTACTTAAGAATAAATTAACAAAACTACTGTAAATATTACACTCTGAAAACTGTAAACATTGTTGAGCTAAATTTTAAAAATCTAAATAAATCTTCATGGATCTGGAGACTCAACAATGTTATGATAATTATCACCACAATGATCTCCAGTTTCAACACAATCTCTATCAGAATGCAAGTAACTGCTTTATGGAAACTGACAAATTGCTTCTAAAATTAATAGAGAATTGCAAGAGACCAACAATAGTCAAATAATCCTGAAAATGAAGAATAAAATAGGAAAATTCATACTTCAAAATGTATTACAAGGGAACAGATGTAGCTCAAGTAGTTGCCACCTGATTCCCATGTACAAGGTCCCGGATTCAATCCCCAATACTTACTAAAAACAAAACAAACAAATAAAAAAATCCCTCTCACTGGGGAACAGATGTAGCTCAGTGGTTGAGTGCCTGCTTTCCATGTATGAGGTCCTGGGTTCAATCCCCAGTACCTTCTAAAAAAAAAAAACAACTTATTAAAAAGCAATTGTAATCAAGACAGTGTAGTGCAGATAAAAGGATAGACTTATAGATTAAGGGAATAGAATGGATAGTCCATAATTAAACTTATACCTCTATGGCCAAGTGGTTTCTAACAAGTGTGTATAGACTGAATGGCCCCATGGAAAATGGAAAATGGAAAAGAATCATCTTTTCAGCAAATTGTCCTGGTTTATTTGGTAGCCACAAGCAAAAAATGAAATTGGACAACTATTTTACACCGTATACAAAAGTTAACCCAACATGGATAAAATAATAAATGTAAGAGATAAAACTACAAAACTCTTAAAGGAAACATAATTATAAATCTTCATGATCATGGATTTGCAAAGGATTCTTTTATAGGACAATGAAAATATCACCACCACCAACAAAAATAGATTAATTGGACTTCCTTAAAATTAAAAACTTGTGTGTTACAAAAGACACCATCAATGAAAAGACAACCCACAGAATGGGATAAAATATTTTTAAATCATATATATGAAAAGCGTCTTGTACCTAAAATATATAAAGAAATCTTACACCTCAATAATAAAAAAAGACAAATAACACAAATGAACATGGGAAATGTCTCTGAAAAGATATTTCTCCAAAGAAGATATACATATGACCAAAGAACACATAAAGTTTCTCAACATCTTTAGTCACTGGGGATATGCAAATGCTTGGATCCTAGATTAGACATAAGTAGGGTACAAACTCTCCTTTTACCTCCCTTCTTATTGTTTGTCTACTAAACTGCTCCAAATATGATGCCCACTTTTTAAAATGTGCACAATTATGGTCCAATGTAAATGATCAACAGAAACAGAAGAAAATCGGACACATCCAGATGTTGAAATTACCATTATAGGTTACTTTGCATGCAATTTTGATATAGAAAACAGTAGTGCTGATCTAAATTAATCACTTCTATAGACAGGAATAATGAGTACTTCTGCTCAGGCTCAGGAATAGTCACAAAATTGCACTGAGACTGAAAATTCTGCTGTCAACTAAATTGTGTGCTACACTAAATTTTTCTTGGGATGTTAAGACTGTAAACTAATAAACAACTTCATTGTTTTCTTCAGGAACTGAATACATTCTAATATATCTGGGCAAACATGTTCCTTTTCTTGGAAAACAGCCTGCATATGAAGACAGGGGTTTGCTCATTCAAAACTTGCCTCATGAAACTTGTCTTAAGATTACCCATCACAAACTTTCTCTCATTTTGACCTTCAATCTTAAACTATTGTTTTGAACTTTACTGAGTATCAACCAGTTCTCTATCTTGAAAAGTCTTCCTTAACCCATTTTTAACCTAGACCACAAAATATTATAAACATCCTTTATAAGCTATTACATTGGAGTGTCTGACAATATTATATTCTCCATTAATGTAGACATTTTAATTTAAAAAATAAAGCATTACTATGTCAATTTTGGTCTACTTTTCTCAGTGGGATAAAGTGATATATTATTAAAATACATAATGTAAGTGATAAGAAAACATGTTACGGTTCATAAGTTAATATTTAATAATGAAACATTATACATAGTTAGATTGCATAAAGCAGACAAACTTTTAAATATGCTTTTTTGATATACGTGTATAGGTGTAGGAGATGAAGAGATAGATATCAAAAATTAAACACTGGAAATAATTATTTACAGATAAAGTAAAACTTGGAAATAATTCATTAGTTTGCTAGTTTCCATTATCAAATTCATCCTATGTAGTTAATAAAATAGAAATATATCTGTTGCATAGAATAATTGGCACAACTTCCTGTGTTATATATATATATATGTATATATATAGAAAATAGTAGAAAATAGCTGTCCTTAATAAATTGAAATAAGGAGTGAGGGTTGATTGAAATTGGAATGTATATTTCATGATATTTTCTACTACAGTACATTGAAATGGAGATTGAAATTCCCCTAAAAATATAACATTAGCCCTGTATTTTATTTAATGTATTCTTAAATGAGTGACCCTGGAATATATCCACTTACATGTAAAAATATGAGCTGATAAAATCCAGCTGATTATTTATATTTGTGAAAGCTGACTTTTTTTGCCATTAAAGGAATCACCCTTGAGAATTATGCTTTTAACATGGGGTGGGAGACAGAAGTGGTAAAGTTATTTGAGCATAAAAATTGTATCTATTGACATCTCCCATGCTACCAGGTACCTTAATAGAAAACTCCAAATCTTCAATCATTATGAGTGCCTGTCAATAGGGTTAATGGTCAACATCTATTCTATTGCTACTTTTAGCCATGATACTTACATTTCATTTTTCTGGCCATAATAATTCATGAAAATTTTTTCTTGTGGTCCACTTATATTTAGTATTCTGAACATCCATAGCTGAATTAGGAAACATATGCAAAAGTAGAGTTTGTTTCATTTTTCCAGAACAGTGGGGAAGTCCGTAGTGGTGTTGTCCTAAAAATATTTAACCAGATACATTTAATGGGTAGTTCATCCAAGAAAATGACTCCATTTACGGCAGTCCACAATCGATAATAGTACCTGTAAAAGTGACATCTTATAAGAAGATGATATTAAAAAATATGTTTCAAACAAAATTAAAATGAAATGAATTAAATAAATTAAACTAGACATAATGATTTAAAATATCTTAAAGTAATTCCTCATAATTAGGCTGTGATTATTTCAATAATAATTATTTTACTGTAAATTTGTATGCTGTAAACTATCGCAAATAATACTGCATCTAAGGAAATAATGAATAACAAAAATATCTTGACACTCATCAAAAGGAATAAGAAAAATTCCCTTGTGAAGGGTAGTTAACTATCTTTTTTCCTCTTGTGATATATAAATGCATGGACAATGTGAGATAAAGAAAGATGAAGCAGTTTCTTATCTAAGCAAGATTTATATGCAATTTTGAGGTTTTAAAGCTTAAACAGGGAAGCGGCTGTGGCTCAATCAGTAGGGCTCCCGTTTACCATATGGGAGGCCCCAGGTTCAGTTCCCGAGGCCTCCTGGTGAAGGCAAGCCCGCCCGCCCGGCGTGGTTAGCTGACCCAGTGAGCACAAGCAGCAAGGGGGGGATAAATGAACAAATAAATAAAATCTTTAAAAAAAAAAAAAAAAAAAAAAAGCTTAAACAACTTTAGTTTGTCAAATGACTAAGTCTTTTATGATCCGATACAAGTTGAAGTGCAAATCTCCTAGTAGTCTCCAAGATACTGGTTTCCATGGTTTCCTGTTGTTTGAAACGGGGAGGGCTTTAGAATTCTGCATTTCAAACTTCCCTTAAATAATCTTGACAAAATCAAGAAGTCTCTCTCTTTTTTTTTTTTAACAAATCAATAATATTAATAAAGCATAAATCCATCCAAAGTATACAATCAAAGGTATTCAGTGTAATCACATATTTATGAATTTATCACTTCAATCATTCTTAGAGCAATTACATTATTCCAATAATAATAATAAACAAAAAAAGACAAACAAAACTCATCCCCTCTCAATCTCTCTATGCTTCCCCTGCGATACTTAGTTGTCATTATTTTTCCTTCTCTCTAGTATATTTGCATTTATATTTTGTAAAAACAGTCTCATATATGCAATACCACCCATATTCATTGTTTTTCATGAAGTTTTACTGTCATATACAGTACCATATTACAGTTTTTAGCTTTCCTTCTAGTAATACACATTTTCAACCACTGTCATACCCATAAAATAGCATTGCTAGTTGCAAATACCATGATATGCTTTAACCATTTCTATTCATTTCCAAAGATTTACAAACAGCATTTTTACAAATTCTGCACAGATTAAGCCTCAGCTTTCTGTTCTCTAACGTCTTCTATTTTCTGGTGACCTATATTCTAATTATTAACTGCATGAGTTTACACAATATATTTAGTTTATACTAGTGCAATCATACAGAATTTTTCCTTTTGTGACTGGCTTTCTTCACTCACAATATTGTCCTCCAGGTTCATCCATAGTGTCAAATGTTTCATGAATTCATCTTAATGTTGCATATTATTCCATGATGTGTATGCACCACAATTTGTTTACCCATTCATCAGTTGATGGATACCTGGGTTGTTTACAAATTTTGGCAATCATGAATAAAGCCGCTATGAACATCCATGTGCAGACATCTTTTTGTTTCTCTGCTTTCAGTTCTTCTGGATATACCTAGTAATGGTATTGCTGGATCCCATGGCAAGTCTATAGTCAGCTTCCTTAGGAACTGCCAAACAGTCCTCAACAGTGGCTGTACCATTCTACATTCCTACCAACAGTGAATAAGCATTCCTGTCTCTCCATATCCTCTCCAATATTTACAATTTTCTGACTTTTTAATAGTCTAATAGGTGTGAAATGAGATCTCCTGGTTCTGATTTGCAGTTCACTAATTGCTAATGATGTTGAACATTTTTTAATCTGTTTCTAGCCATTTGTATTTCTTCTTTGGTTTTGGTTTTTCCACTTCTACAAAAAGGCTATTGGGATTTTTATTGGGATTGTGTTGAGTCTGTGAATCAGTTTGGGTAGAATAGACATCTTAATGATATGGAGTCTTCAAATCCATAAACAGAGAATGTCTTTCCATTTACTTAAGCCTTCTTCAGTTTCTTTTAGCAATGTTTTGTGGTTTTCTGAATACAGGTCTTATATGACTTTGGTTAAGTTTATTCCTAAATATTTGATTGTTTTAGTTATTTAAAATGGAATTTTTTTTTCTGATTTCATCATAAGATTTCACATCAGTAGTAAATAGAAACACTATTGATTTTTGTGTATTAATTTTTTATCCCACTACTTTGTTGAACTTATCTATTAGTACTAGTAGCTTTGTTGTGGATTTTTCAGGATTTTCTAGATATATGATCATATCATCAGCAAATCATGAAAGTTTTATTTCTTCTTTCCAGTTTGGGTGACTTTTATTTCTTTATCTAGCCTAATTGCTCTAGCTAGAAACTCTACACAACACTGAATAACAACGGTGACAGTGGGCATCCTTGTCTTGTTCCTGATCTCAATGGGAAAGCTTTCAGTCTTCCACTATAAAATATTATAAGAGCTATAAGTTTTTCATAGATTCATTTTACTATTGAGAAAGCTTCCTTCTATTCATATCTTTTAGAGTGTTTTTATCAAGAAAGGGTGCTGTATTTTGTCAAATGCTTTTTCTGCATCAATTAAGAGGATCATGTGAATTTTCTTCTTCAATTTATCAAAGCGGTTTATCCCAATAATTGATTTTCTTGTGTTGAATCACCCTTGCTTGCCTGGGATAAAACCCACTTGATCATGGAGTATAATTCTTTTAATGTGCTTTTGCATTCTGTTTGAAAGTTTTCGTTGAGGATTTTTGCATCTATATTCATTAAAGATATTGGTCTGTAATTTTCTTTTTCTCTGTTGATTCTATTTCTTTTTTCTTCTTGATATCTTTTATTTCTGCTCTGGTCTTTACTATTCCTTTCCTTTGGCTTGGTTTGGGATTAATTTGCTGTTCTTTTTAGCTCTTTCCTCTTTTTTAATGTCAGCATTAGGGGTATAAATTTCTCTCTCAGCACTACCTTTTTCAGTGTCTCATAGGTTTTGATATGCTGTTTTTCATTTTCATTTGTCTCCAAATATTTCCTGAAATCTCTTGAAATTTCCTCTTTGACGCACTGATTATTTAAGAGTGTGTTGTTTAATCACCATATATTTAATTTTTCCTTTTGCCATCTATTATTTGTTGAAGTTTAGGAACTAGGTCCGTGAAAACGGTGCCATGGCTGAGAAAGAAACAAAAGATAGCTGGGGTTAGGGGACCCTCCATCCAAGGGGAGAAGGGTTCCACTGCATAAAACATTGTGCCTTTTATTTAGCTTTAGAACAAAGAAAATATGTGTGCGCATGTGCAAAGGTAGTAGATACATGACAGATTACACGTTACTAAAGTCAGCAAATCTTTAAGGTTAATGGTTCAGTTCTCCTTACATTCCTCCACATAACAGACCTTGTTAATCATTATCTGACATATACCAGATACACTCCTTGAAGCACAGAATGCTTCTCCATCAGGCTCGTACCAGCTCTTATATTAGGGCCTTGAGACTAGAGGCACCTGTCCTATATACCAAGGCAGTCTACTTTCTGTCATGAGTCATGGCCTTTAATTGAACTCCTTCATTCTTTATTTGGCTTTTCATTTCATTCTTTGTAACACATTTTTTAAATTATTATTCCTCTGCACTTCTTACATGAGTTAATTATTCATTTCCCTACGTGTTACCTGGCTCCTCTTCTACCTTTTACTATTATTTTTACTATTTTCCTTTTTCTCTTCTAATCTCTATCCCTTTCCCTGGCCCTAATCTTTTTCTTTCAAGGGAACATAGACAAAAAAAAGGAAATAGAATAAGAGGAAAAAACTGTGAAAGAGAACATTTACCACACACAAAAACAGCAACTAAACAAAACCCCAGGCTAGAGAGAGAAACTAATCAATGGAATAAACCTAAAAGATAAAGAGTTGCCTAAAAAAACAACAAAAAATTATAAACCATACTAAGAAACAGGAAGACATGACATAGTTGAATAAACAAACTAAAAACCAGGAGGGGATGCAGAACATGGAACAACAAATTGAAGCTGTTCAAACAAATAACATGAGCCAACTTAATGAAAAGAAGGAAAAGACTAAGGCTCGTACCAGATATTATCTTAGTGGCTTGAGACTAGAGATCCTGTCCCATACATACCAAGGCAGCCTGCTTTCTGTCACGAGTCATGGCCTTTAATTGAACTCCTTCATTTCCCCCTTTTTATTAATTCATTTTTAAAGAGAATATCATAGGAACCATTACATAAGATGATTCAAGTTGACCTCTTGTCACAATTGTCTCCTTCCATAGGCTTTGTGACTGTGCGTGTCTTAGGTTGTCCTCCTCTGAGAATTTACCTGTCATTGGCCACCAGTCAAGCTTTTGAGCTCTTCTTACATGGAAGGCAATTTCATTTATATTTTATGCTTCTTTGGGTTCCTTATGTGTATGCTTTGATGTAGATAATTAGTAGTAAAATCATGGGGTTATTAGTATACTACTTTCTACCACAAATAATGTAAAATTAGTTTTTCATGGCTAAGTTTCTTAACATAAATACATTTATCTGATTTAATTTTTCATTTTTTCTAAGAGTGTATGTTATTATTCTACCCTTGAAAATACAAACAATTAAAATGCATAAAACAATATTTCCTAATCAAATCCAAAATGATATTTGAACTGCTTTTTGTTTCCGCCAGTGAAACGGACTGACAGCATTTAAATTTTCAGACAATTCATTCCAAAATTCTGCACCAGGGGTTTCATTCAATTCATTTTGAAACATGCTCAATGCTTTCTTTTACAATTCTAAAATATCTAAAGAACTATTATGCTTATATCCAATCAAATGATTTTTTACTTCTTCCCAGTCACGCTCACTGTTATTATAAGGCAAAGGAGTAATACAAAAAGAACTTTCTTTCCAAGCACATTTAAGAGCTCTTAACAAGTTTAAATTATAGATTTGATTACCCAAATGCATAATAGTTGTTTCAAGATCATTCATATGATTATTCAGTTCCATATCAATTGGAGACTGGCTATGCCACATCTCACTTGCATTTTTATGCCAGTCCTTAACATATGGTTGAGTCTGGACTCCTTGATGCAGGGCTGTGCCAGAGATGGCTGTGGCATTTATGATGCCAATCAGCCCCAAAATTCTTGCTATTAAAAGTCCAATCAGTCGTTTAGTTCTTTTTAAATAATGGTTGAGGAAGTGCCAAAGCAACTGGGATTCTGGAGACTGCTGCCAATGTCTGGTCATCCAAACCGGTGCCATAGTCCTTTTCTTCTTCTTGCTATAAAAAGTTTGATTTTCCTGCAAATATGAATTCTTAAGACATGTAAATAAAGAGCAATTGGAGCAGCTAACATTACTTTCACCAAAAGTTACTTTTCCAATGATAAAAACTATAGGATCTCGTACACATACTGTAAGAAATTGAGTTGATTTTCTTTTTAAACTGGTAATATTAGTATTATTGCCTTGCCATTCAAAAATTGTGCCAGTTCCCAAAAATAATTTCCACAAATAATTTTGAGTTTTGTTAAGTTTAGTGTCCCATGGTTGTGGGATAAATCTTCCTTGATTTATCCAATTTATTGAGCTGTTAGTAAATGCAATATTACAAAAATTCCAGAAATAAAGATTACTGTCATTAGTGGTTATGGTTGAATTGTTAATCAACCAAGATAAGGTTGTGTTTTTAACAGGTTTCGGCATTCCTATAAAGGCCCAATCCTTTACAATTCCATAGGGATCATTAAACAACACAACCTCTGTAAATCCATGACATACATTCCATTTGTCATTTAGTAATCTATTTGAGAGAGACATATAAGATTTACCATATTTTCTGATTTATATGTTAAAGAAGGGAAAATGAGAATACAAATTCGAGTTCAAAAAACTACACTGCGATTTTGAGGTTGCATGCATGCAGAAATATGTCCAATACAAAGAGGGTAGTCTATAAATGGTAATGTTAAATTTTCTATAAATTTCCCTTCTTTTGGCTTTAAGGGTAGCCATAAGTCTATAGGTCCTGGAGAATGGTCAGATTGGTTAAGATAAATTGTGTAAGACTCATCTGCCCAAGTTAACAGCTCTAAAAGAGGTGGGTTGATAATGTATGTCCAATGACTGTAATTATGATATGTTATCTCACCCTGACCTAATACTTTACCTATAATTAATCCAATGTGAAACCACCATGTCCATAGTTTAAGTTTAGGCAGCATCTTCAACTCTAGGCTTGATTGTTCTGGAGGGGATCCACTGCTGTTCTCCTGTTCCTGTAATGATAAGAGCAAAACCTCAGCCCCAAATTTTTAGCTTTCCTTTTTCCCATTTATTGGTTGTTTCATTTTTCCAATATATCAGTTGTCCACATTTTTCATTTTCATTCTTTTTATTAACCTCCCATTTTCTTTCTGCTGCTGTGGCATTAGAAATTTGTTGTCTATTAAGAAAATTTAAGGTAAGAATGCTTTAGATAGTTTGTCTTTAGCAGATTTTCCTCCATCTCCCCCTTTTTGTTTTTGTAACATTAATTTTAGTAAATGATTGCTTTTTTCTGCTATTGCTTGTCCTTGGGGGTTATATGGAATTACTGTAACATGTTTAATGTTCCAGTAACTGCAAAATTTTTGAAAGATTGACTAAGGTAGGCAGGCCCATTATCAGTTTTTAGCTGTGCTGGCAGGCCCATTACAGCAAAACAATGTAATAAGTGAGAATGTACATGTGAGGCCTTTTCACCAATGTGAGCAGTTGCCCAAATAAAATTAGAAAATGTGTCCACTGTTACATGAACATATTGAAGGCGGCCAAAATAGGGCACATGTGTAACATCCACTTGCCACATTTCATTAGGATGTTCTCCACGGGGATTTACTCCTGGAGAGAAATTGGGGGCATTTATGGGCCCAAAAGTAGGACATTGTCTAACAATCTTTTTACTTTATTTTACTGTTAAGTGGGGATATTTATGATGTAAACCAGAAGCATTAGTATCAGCAGTAGTTTTAGTATGAGCAATAAGCTTATCTACCAAATCATTTTGTGACGCCATAGGAATAGGAAGTTGAGAATGGGAACGAATATGAGTAATGTAAATTGCATTAGATCTTTCATGAACAGTCTTTTGTAATTGTAGGAAAAGAACTTCTAATTCATTAATTGGAGTTATTTGAGCTGTTTTTATATGACAAAAAATATGAAGCATAAGCAGAATCAGACACAATATTTAAAGGCTCAGAAAAATCAGTTAGCAATTGAACAACAGCCAAACTTTTGGGCAGGTAAATAAGGTTTTTTCCAAGATTTTGTAGTTGGGACTAAATAGTCTGCATTTCCATTACTGCTGCCTTCAGTGTAGTAAGTAATTACAGCAGAGAGTGGTTATTGTTTGACAACCGTAGAAAGAACACATGAAGTATGTTTTAAAAAGTGTAAACATTTTTACACTTTTCCAATTGTTTCAATACAATCTGCTAAGGCCACTTGCCAAGAGTAACTGAACTGCCAAGGCTGACAAAGATCCTGCTTTGTAAGGTTCAGTATGATTTTATCAGAATCTCTAGCTATAAGGTATCTCAGGCGAATATGGCCTTTTGATATTATTGCTGTAATTTTTTCAAGATAAGTATGAAGATTTTTTTGTATTTTTTTTTGGTAAGAATATCCATTCTACTATGCCCCCTCTTGCCAATGTATCCCAGTAGAGGAATGGCAAGATGGAAATATTAAAAGTGAAACTGGAAGATTCATATTTATCCTTGTTAGTTGGCTATTTTGTACTCTTTTTTCCAATCATTATAACTCCTTTTTTGCTTCTGGGCTTAAAATGTGAGGGTTACTTAAGTCAGAGTCTCCTGTTAGAGTACTGAAAAGATTAGTTAAAGCATAAGTTGGAATTCCTAAAGTAGGCTGTACCCAATTAATATCACCCAGTAATTTTTGAAAATCATTTAAAGAACATAAATGATCAGTTTGAAACTAGACCTTTTGCGGAGTTATAATATTTCCATTAATAGTATGGACCAAATATTGAAAAGGAGCCTGTTTATGAATTTTTTCTTTTGCTATTTGTAACCCATGTTGAGGGAGAATTTCTTTAGCCAGCTGAAATAGTTGTTTCAGCTCAGAAGTTTGCTCGGTGGCAAAAAGAATATCATCCATATGATGAATAATCATAGCATTGGGAAACTGTTTTCATTAAATTTGTAATGGAATGTGAACAAAGGATTGACATAATGTAAGACTGTTCATCATTCCCTGAGGTAGAACTTTACAATGATATCATTCAGTAGGACCTGAGTGATTAATAGAGGAATCACTCTATTAATAAATAGTAAATGTAAATTTTTCTCTATCTCTTGGATTGAGAGGAATAGTAAAGAAACAATCTTTCAGATCAATAATAACAATATGTTAATTTTGTGGAATCATAGTTGGGGATGGCAAACCAGGCTGTAAAGATCCCATAGGTTAAATAGCTTTGTTAATTTCACATAAATCAGTCAACATGTGCCATTTGCCAGATTTCTTTTTAATTACAAAAACTGGAGAAATCCATGGACTAATATAGGGCTCAATATGCCCTGCCATTAACTGCTCATGTACTAATCCTTTCAGGGCTTCTAACTTTTCCTTTGGAAGGGGACACTGTTCAACCCATATAGGTTTGGTCATTAGCTATTTTAAAGGTAATGTGAAGCCCTTTGCAACAGTAGCCCTTACTCTAAATTTGAATAACCTAGGCCATGGTAGTCTCCAATAAGTAGTGTCTCAGGTCGGGAAGGGGGAACATATTGTGTATGAGTAATAAGATGTTTAGCTGTATCAGAAATGTGAGGAATATTCAAATAAGTTTCCCATTGGTGTAATGTCTCTTACCCATAAATTAAGTCCTACATCCACAACATAAGGCTGCAGAGCAGCCTCTTGTCCCTCCAGACCTTCTACCTTAAATATCTGAGTACTTTGATAAACATCTCTCATTGTGCCAATGCCAGTGAAAACTGTTGGCACTTTTTGTAAAATCCAAGCTTGTGGCTAATATCTTTTAGCAATTATAGAGACATCAGTCCCAGTATGCACTAATCCTAAAAATATCTTTCCATTTATTTTTATGGTAATTTCAGGCCTTTCATCTTCAATTGCTGTTTGCCAATAAACTTTATACCCAATGGAACCAAATCCTCCTGTACATTTTATAGGCCAAGATTAAGGTTTATGATATGGTAATAAAAGAAGTTGAGTTATATGATCTCCTGATTCAATTTGATAGGGAGTTAAAGTTTGTATTAATACAGAAATTTCTCCATCAAAGTTGGAGTCAATGATCCCGTTTTGCACTAAAACATCTTTGGTCATAAGACTGCTACAGCCAATAAAGAAACCTACATTAATTTTTGGGATAGGCCCTTTAATTCCTGTAATGGAAGAGGATAGTGCTGGTACAAAAACAGAAACTTTTGGAGGGTCATCAAATGTAGTAAAAAATGGATCAGCAGATATCTTAGAATGCTCAGGCATGGGTTCTAAAGACAAGAAATCATCTTTACAAGCAGACGGCATAAAAATCGTTGGAAAAGTTCCATAAACTCCCCCACCCCTTTTTTTCAGAGATGAGATTATCTGTTTTTGGCTGTTCATGAAATTTTTCAAATATATTTTCATTAAAATCAACATCAGTTCATTCTACTATCGGTCCAGCGATAGCAATATCCTGTTTATTATTTTCATTTTCATCTGATTGTAATGGTTCAAGAGCAACAGAACTAAGGCTACAAAAAGACCCTACATGTATGGGAATCATCTTTCCCTTTTGATAAGCCCTTTTTAAAGCTTTCATGACTAACTTCCATTGTTTCAGATTTAAAATATCCCACCCTTGCTACTGAAACCAATAACAATGTTTCTGTACAAGAGAAAATTTCCTCAAAAGCCAAGGATTTAATAGTTACACTCGTGTTTTTAATAAAGTTTTTAACACTTTACAGTACTCTTCAAAATTTGACTGCTAATTCCCCATTTTCCTTATGATCCCAAGGATGTAACTTACCTTTTTTTTTTTTTTTTTTGAAAACCGCTCTTCAGGAGCTCCTTGGTCTGCTGTTCCCTTACCAAAAGAAAAGTTGCATTTTCAGATCCACATTCAGGCACCAAATATTGGTGTTTGGGAACTAGGCCTATGAAAACCTTGCCACAGATGAGAAAGCAACAGGAGATAGCTGGAGTCAGGGGACCCTCCATCCAAGGGGAGGAGAGTCCCACTGCATAAAACATCATGGCTTTTATTTAGCTTTAGAACAAAGAAAATATGTGTGCGCATGTGCAAAGGTAATAGATACGTGACGGTTTACACGTTACTAAAGTCAGCAAACCTTTAGGGTTAATGGTTCAGTTCTCCTTACATTCCTGCACTTAACAGAACTTCAAATCATTATTTGAAATATATCAGATACACTCCTTGAAGCACAGAATGCTTCTCCATCAGGCTCGTACCAGCCCTTATCTTAGGGCCTTGAGACTAGAGGCACCTGTCCATATATACCAAGGCAGTCTGCTTTCTGTCATGAGTCATGGCCTTTAATTGAACTCCTTCATTCTTTATTTGGCTTTTCATTTCATTCTTTGTAACACATTTTTTAAATTATTATTCCTCTGCACTTCTTACATGAGTTAATTATTCATTTCCTTACGTGTTATCTGGCTCCTCTTCTACCTTTTACTATTATTTTTACTATTATCCTTTTTCTCTTCTAATCTCTATCCCTTTCCCTGGCCCTAATATTTTTCTTTCAAGGGAACATAGACAAAAAAAAGGGAAATAGAATAAGAGGAAAAAACTGTGAAAGAGAACATTTACCACACACAAAAACAGCAACTAAACAAAACCCTAGACTAGGAGAGAGAAACTAATCAATGGAATAAACCTAAAAGATAAAGAGTTGCCTAAAAAAACAACAAAAAATAATAAACCATACTAATAAACAGGAAAACATCACATAGTTGAATAAACAAACTGAAAACCAGGAGGGGATGTAGAACATGGAACAACAAATTGAAGCTATTCAAACAAATAACATGAGCCAACCTAATGAAATGAAGGAAAAGACTAAGAATATTAAGAAGACACTGGGAGAACATACAGAAGAAAGTGTAAGCATCCATAAAAAGATAACGAATATAATTGTGGTGAAAGACACAATCCAAAAAATCAAAAATACACTGGAAGAACATAAGAGCAGATTTGAACACACAGAGGAAAGAATTAGTGATGTGGAAGACAGCACATCTGAAACCAAACAGAGAGTAGGAAAGATAGATAAAAAGATAGAAAAAAATCCAGCATGGACTTAAGGATCTGAATGACAACACAAAACACACAAATATAAACACATAAGCATCACAGAAGAAGAGAAGGGAATGGGGACAGAAGGGGTGTTGGAAGAAACAACAACTGAAAAATTTCCAACCACATTGAGAGAGATGGACGTACATGTATAGGAAGCACAGCACACCATAAAGAGTATAAATCCCTACAGGCCTACTGCAAGACATACTTGTCAAATATCCAGTGCTCAAGACAAAGAAAGAATACTGAAAGCAACAAGAGAAAAGAGAACCTTCATATACTAGGGAAGCTCAATAAGATTAAGTAATGAAGTCTTATCTGAAATCATGAAGGCAAGAAGGCAGTGGTATGACACAGTGAAGGTACTAAAAGATAAAAACCTTCAGCCAAGGATTCTCTATCTAGCAGAGCTGGCATTCAAAAATGATAGGGAATTGAAAATATTCACAGATAAATAGAAATTAAGAGAGTAATCCAATAAGAAATCTGCCCTTCAAGAAATACTAAAGGGAGTTCTGCAAGTTGAAAGGAAATAAAAGGAGAGAGAAAGTTGAAAGAGTATGTAAGGACAACTAAAAGGACAAAAAGAGAAAGAAAAACAACATATGACATATATAAACCCAAAGGAAATAAGGCCAATGTAAGTAATTCCTTGAGCGTAATAACACTGAATGTTAATGGATTAAAAACACCAGTCAAGACACAGATTGGCAGGATGAATAAGGAAATAAGACCCATCTATAGGTTGTCTACAAGAAACCCTCCTTAGAACCAGCAATTCAAGGAGGCTGGAAGTGAATGGCTGGAAAACAATCTTATAAGGATACAATAACAAAAAGGGTGGGGCTAGCTATAATTATATTGGACAAAATAGATTTTTAAAGCAAAACTATTGTAAGAGACAAAGATGGGCACTATATATTAATGGAAGGGGTAATCTTTCAAGAGAAAGAACAATCATAAACATCTATGCACATAAGAGGGGCACCTCAAAATACATGAGCACACACTGGAAAAAATAAGTGGAGAAATAGATGCCTCTGCAATTATAGCGGGAGACTTTAAAACACCATTATCACCATTAGATAGATCATCTCGAAAAAGAATCAATAAAGATACAAAGAATTTGATTAATATCTTAGAGGATCTGGATCTAATAGACATAATCAGAATACTACCCCAAATACAGTGGGATATATATTCTTCTCGAGTGTACATGGATCATACTACAAGATAGACCACATTCTGGGCCACAGAAAAAAAATCTCAATGAAGTCAGAAAGATTGAGATTATACGAAATAATTTTTCTGACCACAATGGAATGAAATTGGAAATCAGTAGGGGCCAGAGAACAAGATTAGGCATAAAGATATGGAAGTTAAACAACACAGTCTCAGACAAACAATAGGTCAAGGAGGAAATCTCAAAAGAAATCAGTAACAACTTTGAAATGAATGAAAATGGCAACAAAACATAGCAAAACCAATGGGATGCACCAAAAATGGTACTGAAAGGGAAATTCATAGCCACAAATGCATATATCAAAAAAGAAGAAAGAGCTACAATAGAAGACCTAAATGCACACCTGAAGGAATTGGAAAAACAGCAACAAACTAACTTCAGAGGAAGTAGAAAGACAGAAATAGCAAAAATTAAAGCAGAACTAAATGAAATAGAAAATAAGAAAACACGACAAAAAATAAACAAAACCAAAATCTGGTTCTTTGAGAAGATCAATAAAATTGACAAACCCTTAGTAAGAATAACAAAGAAAAAGAAAGAGAAGATGCAAATACACAAAATAAGAAATGAGGAAAAGTATATCATCACTGAACCCACGGAAATAAAGAGTATCATAAGAGGATATTTTGAAAAATTATATGCCAACAATAATGATAACTTAGAGGAAATGGACAATTTCAACCTATAATTGGTGCTGGATTTTGTAGATGTATGTCCAAGAGACGCAAGTCTTTGGGCTTTCCATGTGCCAGCTTGCCCAGGAACTTAAGTGGAGTTGTAACACCTACTTTACAGGTCATTGAACTCATGCAGGACAACTTACATGAAGATGATCATGGACAATGACCATCCCAAGGAACAGACAGAGTCTCCAACTGCAAGCAAGATAGTCTATCCATGTTCCCTATGGGATATAAGCCTCCTCTCAATTAGAGGTGGAGTGGACATCACCATTCCAGAATCCTCATATTGGGGAAAGAACTATGGTTTAGAGTGAACTTAATGGTGTTCTACTATAAATATATTGGATTCTGGTAATGGAAGAAATTAAAACATTGATGTGGAGCTCATGGCCACTGGAAGGCAGGGAAATGGAGAAACAGTTGTAATAAGGGGGGTTTGGGGGACTTGGGAATCATTCTGAATGACACTGCAATGACATATATAGGCCATTTTATATTATCATATAACATGCAGAACTGGTGGGAAAGAGTGTAGACTCTAATGTGAACTATGGTCCATGCTTAATGGCAAAACCCCAGGATGTGTTTATCGATTGCACTGAATGTGCTGCATTAATGAAGGATGTTTATGTTGGAGGGTGTGGGAAGTATGGGGAGTGGAGCATATAGCAATCCCTGTAGTTTTTGTGTAACATTTATGTAAATGAGTAACTTTTAAAAAATAAAAGAAATTATTTTAAAAAATAAAAATACTAAAAGAGTGCTGCATGTTGAAAGGAAAAAACAGGAGAGAGTTGGAGAAAAGTGTAAGAAAAAAATTATTAAAAAACCGAAAAGGAATAAAAGCAATATATGACATATATAAACACAAGAAAATATGGCTAATGTATGTTCATAATGGCATTATTCACTACTGCCAAAAGTTGGAACCACCCCAAATGCCCATCAGCAGATGAATGGATAAACAAATGTGTTATATACGTACAATGGAATATTACTCACCTGCAAGAAGGAATAGAGTACTAATACACTGGATAACATGGATTAATCTTCAGGACCTTATTTTGAGTGAAGCAAGCCAGACATTGAAGGACAAATATTACTTGACCTTTAAGATAGAAATTAAGCAAATTGAGCAGATCTGGAGGATAGGTTTATAGGAAATAGAAAGGAAGAAGTTTGTGAGCCAACATCCATATGGGAGAAATCTATGATAAGGTAGTAGTGAGTAGTTGTACAGTGAAGGGATATGACAGGGCTTTAATGATAATATTGTGCTGGGTGGTGCGAATTTGACAGGGAGTAAGTAAGTAAGTTGGGGAGGGTAGGTTGGATGTTCCATGGAACTGGGGTGAGGGTGGGTACAGGTGAACACTGGGTTTTGTTGGGTATGTGGAAGAAAGTACAATGTCGGGAAAACTCTTATGGCAATATGACAAGAAAGGGTTACTGGTTAGGATGTTAGGTGGGGGTGCATTTGGGACAGGGTGCACCTGGGGCTATCTTCTAGAGAATGTGTGAATGATCATTTTACCATAGTGTGTTGTATCAGTGGGTGGAGCCTCACACGATGAGTGGGAAGGAGTTGGACTCCCATTCTGGGGAGGCCTGATATGTTCTCAAACAGAGAGGTGGGTGTCTTTTGAGAGCAGGAGCAGTTTCTAATAAGGGAGGACAGAATCAGTGTGTCAAGCTCTCAGTGTTGATGCAAGTAACTATGAATCTCGGCCTTCAAGGAGTGAAGGTGGTTACCATGGGCCTCAAGAAGAGGGAGAAAGAGGAATAAAATAGATGGTAGAGGTGGTATTTAGGGGAGCAATGGAAGTGTTGTGCATGATCTTGCAATGTTGCATACAGGCGATGTTAAATTTCATGAAAATTTTATAAATGTGTATGGTCTAAAATGTAAACCATAATGTAAACCATGATTAGTAGCTATATTTCAATTTTTGTACATCAGTTGTAACAAATGTCCCATCCACACACTAAAAAGTTATTAATATAGTAAGGGGGCAAAGGTGGAGTATATGGAAGTCTCCTATACTCGGTACGTGACTTTACTGTGACCTAAAACTTCTTTGAAGGAAAAATGAAAAAACTAAGGCACTGGAGAAGAAGTGGAAGAAAATGTCACCACACATACAGGACAACAAATATTAGGGATGAAAGGCAAAATGCAAAAAAATAATTTTAAGCATTTTACATTTTTTTATTACCCCAATTTTTAAATTTTAATTTAGTTTTAGTTTTTCTAAATTATTCTTTATTTTATCTCTTATGTTTAAACTATAATTATTATTTCATTTTCCTGTTAATTTTATTTAGTAATATTCTTGGCTTCATTTTTGTAGAAGATTTCAACCCCAGAAGGATTACAACTTTGACAGAGGAGGATCATTGGTGTGGAAGTCAGTGATGGAGGACACATGGGAGAAAGTTCACCTGGGCATACATATAAGGTATATCAATGTGTTCAGATGTTCATGGGGCACTGTCAAGGTGGGTAGTGATTCACACAATAATTGAAAGAGTACTGAATTCCCATCCTGGGGAGTTTTGCCACATTCTCTAATGGAATAGCAACAATCCTCCAATTACAAGGGCAATGACTTGTAAAAAAGGATGATCCATTGATGGACCTTTGATATTGACAACTATGTTTATGAGTCTTTGTTCTTGAAATTGCAACCTAACCTAGTGTTGTAAGGTGCATAAGAGTTGTGTCCTGAGAGCCTCAATGTTGATCAAATGTGGTCTCACTCTAAGCCAAACTCAGCATATAAATGCATTACATTCCCTTCAGAATGGGACATAGCTCCTAAGGATGAGTGTCCCTGGCAAGAAAGGATTACTAAAAAGCACCAAATAGCAATCAATTGGAAAAGAACCTTTACCAAAAGGCAGAAAAGATAAAGACAAATGAGTTTACAAGCCTAAGAGACTTCAAAGTGAGTCAGGAGGTCATTCCAGAGGTTAAACTTATAAATGTCTTAGCAGGATCTCATTGACTGCCAAAGTAAATACTACGTCAAAAACTGGGGCTCATGAAGGCTCTGGAAACATCCAGACACTATAGTCAGGAGAGATAACACAGTACTTTGATGCCTTGCCAGTGGGATCTACTTTGGGGTTTGTGCTCCTGAGTGTGAAAGAGTTGGACTCAGTTGTGAATCTCTACACATGCCTCTTCAGTCATTTCTATTAGATTCTATAGTTGGTGCTGGTGTTTGTAGGTGTACACCCAAGAGACTTGGTATGATCCTACACCTCAAAAGCCCTGAGAGAGCTGCATCAAAGCTTATAGAGCTTATAAACAAATTCAGAAAAGTGGCAGGTTATAGGATTAATGTGCAAAAATCAGTAAAATTTCAGTACACCAAAAATTAGCAATCTGAGAAGGAAATCAAGAAAAAAATCCCACTTACAATAGCATCTAAAAGAATCAAAGATGAAGGAATAAATTTAACTAAAGATCTAAATGAATTGTATGCAGAAATCTACACAACACTCTTAAAGAAAATCAAAGATTACCTTAATAAATGGAAGAATATTCCCAGTTTATGGATAGGAAGACTAAACATCATTAAGAGGTATATTGAGTACAATCCCAATAAAAATCAACACAGCATTTTTTACTGAATTGGAAAAGCTAACTATGAAATTTATTTGTAATGGTAAGAGGCCCCTGAATAGCTAGAGACATTGAAAAAGAAAAATGAAATTAGAGGTATCACACTACTTGACTTTAAAACATACTACAAAGCTACTTTGGTCAAAACTGCATGGTATTGACACAAGAATAGACATACTGACAAATGGAAAAAAATTGAGAGTTCTGATATACATCCTTGTGTACACAGTCAGCTGATATTTTATAAGGCCACCAAACCCACTCATCTGGGAGACAATGGCCTCTTCAACAAATGGTGCTTTGAAAACTGAATATCTATGTCCAAAAGAATGAGAGAGGAACACCATCTCACACCTTATACAAAAATTAATTGAAGATTGGCCAAAGATAAATAAAAGAGGAAGACCATAAATATCTTGGGTGATAATGTAGAGGAACATCTACAGGATTTTGTATTAAGAAATGGTTTCATGAACTTTACACCCAAAGCATGAGCAATGAAAGAAAAAAATACATAAATGGAAGCTACTAAAAATTAAAATTGTTTGCGCCTCAAAGGAGTTTGTCGAGAAAGTGGAAAGACAGCCTTCCCAATGGGAGAAAATATTTGGTAACCATATATCTGATAGAGGCCTAATATGCAGCATATATAAAGAAATCCTACACCTCAAAAATAAAAAGACAAAAACCTATTTTAAAAATGGGCAAGTTGGGGGCAGATGTAGCTCAAATAGTAGGGTTTCCGTTTCCCATATGGAGGGACCTGGGTTCGATCCCTGGGACCTCCTGGTAAGAAAAAAAAAAAAAAAATGGGCAAGTGATTTGAAGAGACACTTCTCCAAAGAACATATACAAATGGCTAAAAAGCACATGAAAATACACTCCACATCACTAGGCAAATACAAATCAAAACTACAATGAGATATCATTTTATACCCATTAGATTCATGGCTATTTAAAAACAGAGGGCACAAATGTTGGAGAGGATGTGGAGGAATGGAAAACCTAATCCACTGCTGGTGGGAATATAGACTGTTGCAGCCATTGTGGAGGACAGTTCAGCAGTTCCTCCAAAAGCTAACTATAGAATTTCCATATGATCCAGCAATTCCACTGCTGGGTATGTATCCAGAAAATTTGAAAGCAAGGGCACGAATAGATATATATACACACCAATGTTCATAGTGACATTATTCACTATTGCCAAAAGTTAGAATCAATCCAAATGCCCATTAACAGATGAATGGACAAATTGTGGTATATACATACAATGGAATATTGCTCAGCTGTAAGAAAGAATGCAGTATTAACACAGGGGATAAAAGGGCTGAATCTTGAAAATCTTAAGTTGAGTGAAGTAATCCTGGCACTGAAGGACAAATACATGACTTCACTGATATTAAGTAAATCTAGCAAGCTCACAAAGCTAGAGTCTCAAAGATACATTTACAGGAGATAGAAAAGCAGTAGAAATTTGTGAACCAATGCCCATATCAGCAAAATCCTTAAGATTGAAGGGTGTAGTTGTGCAGGGGAGGGGCACAACAGTGGTGCAGTGGTACTTTTGGTTTGGGCAGTGCTGTTTTGTCAGGGGGTTAGGGTAGGGAGGGTGGTTTGGACTGTCTATGGAACTGGAGGGAAGGTTGTGGGAGTGAGCAGGTGAACACTGGGGATTGGCTGGTATGTGGTTAAAACTACAATTTTGAGAATGTTCTTTTGGCAACGTGGCAGGGGAGAGTCACTGGTTTAGGGTGTTGGATGTGGTGGACATTCAAGACAGGACACACCTGGGGCAAGCTTCTAGGGAATGTGTAAGTGTTCATCCTATCATAATGGATTATATCAATAGTGGAGACCCACATAATGAGTGGGAAGATGATGGACTCCCATCCTGGGGAGTCCTGCTATGTTCTCAAATAGAGTGGCAGGAATCATTCGAGAGCCTAGGCAGCCTAAAAGGGGAGGACAGAGCAGTATGCCAAACTGTCAATGTTGTTGCAAGTAATTATGAATCTTGTACTTCAAGGAGTAAAGCCTGTTGGTTGTCATGGGTCCCAACATGAGGGGGAGGGAGGAATAGAATAGATGGAAGATGGGGCATTTTGGGGGTGATGGAAGTGTTCTACATGATCTCACAATGATGGATACAGGGCATGTTATATTTCATCAAAATTTATGAAAGTGTGTGGTCCAAAATGTAAAGTATAATGTAAGCCATTGACCATGGTTAGTAGCTATGTTTCAATATTTTTACATCAATTTTGACAAAGGTACTATACATATAAAATGTTATTAATAAGAGAAAGGGGGAAAGGGGGAGGATGTTGGGTATATGTGAGTCTTCTATATTCTATACATGACTTTTCTGTAACCCACAACTTCTTTGAATGAAAACCAAAAAAAGTAAGACACCAGGGAAATATAGAAGACAATGTCCCTATACATATATGACATCTGATCTTACAGTGATGAAAGACATATTGCCAAAAAGAAAATTATTTTTAAAACATTTTTTCACTATTTTTTGCTATTCCAAAAATTTTTGTAACTTTTTGTATTTTATTTCTTATTTTTAAAACTATCATTTTTTCATTTTCTTATTAATTATATTTGGCTATTTCATTGACTTCATTTTTAAAGAAGTTTTGGATCACAGCAGGGTGACAACTATGACAGGGGAAGATCATTTGTTTGGGGTGTCAGAGATGGGGGATACATGGGATGAGGTTCACCTAGGCATACATATAATGCACATAAATGTGTTCAAATGTTCATGGGGCATTGTCATAGTGGGTGGAGATCCACACAATAACCAAAAGAATACCAAATCCCCACCTGAGAAACTCTACTCCATTCTGTAATGGAACAGCAAGAATCCCCTGAGTACAGGGGCAATGACTACTGAAATATGATGATCCATTGATGGGGCCTTAATATTGATGACTATACTTATGAAACTTTACTCTCGAAATGGAAACAGCCTAGTATTATAGGTGACTAGAAGTTACCTTGTGACAGCCTCCTTGTTGCTCAAATGTGGCCTCTTCCTAAGCTGAAATCATCATATAAATGCATTACAATCCCCCCAGCTTGGGACATGTATCCCAGGGATAAGCCTCCCTGGCACTGAGGGATTACTAACAAGCACCAACTAACAATACAAGTGGAAAAAGACCTTGACAAAAAGGCAGAAAAGATAAATACAAATGAGTTTATATGGCTAAGAGATTTCAAAGTGAGTCAGGAATTCATTCCAGAGGCTACACTTATGCATGTCTGAGCAGGATCTCATTGACAGCCAAAATAAATACTACCTCAAATAGCAGGGCTCATGAAGGCTCTGGAGACATCCAGACACTATAGTCAGGGCAGATAGCTCAGGAGTTTGATCCCTTGCCAGGGGGCCTAACTTTGGAACTTATGCTCCCCCATGTGACAGAGATGGACTCATTTTATGTTTCCCTAAGCATGACTCTTCTGACTCTTCTATTTGAACCTATAATTAGCACTAGAGTTGATAGGTGTATGTCCAAGAGACCTAAATTTTGGGACTGTCCATGTGCCAGCTGGGTCCTGAATCTCAACAGAGTTGCAACACCTACTCACCAGTTCATTGAACTCACCCAGGACAACTAACAAGGGGATGATGATGGACAATAATCATCCCAAGACCTGAGACAGTCTTCAACTGCAAGCAAGAGAGTCCTATCCATCTGCTCCATGGAATTGAAGCACCCTCCCTCAGTTTGAGGTAGAGTGGACATCACCATTCCAGAATCCTCAGGATTGGGGAATGAACTATAAACTAAAGTGCACTTACTGGTATTCTACTATAGACTTATTATGATTCTTACAAAGGAAGAAATTATATCATTGATGTAGAGGAAGTGGTCACTGGAGGTTCTGAGGTCAGGGAGAGGGAAAAACAGGTGTAATATGGGGGCATTTTCAGGACTTGGGAATTGTCCTGAATGATATTATCATGACAGGCACAGGGCATTATATATATATATTTAAGATTTATTTATTTATTTATTCCCCCCCCCCGTTGTTTGTGTGTGTGTGTGTGTGTGTGCTCACTGTTTGCTCTTTGTGTGTTCTTCTGTGTCTGCTTGTCTTCTCTTTAAGCAGCACCAGGAACTGATCCTGGGACCTTCTGGAATGGAGAGATGCTGCTCAGTCTCTTGTGCCACCTCAGCTCCGTGGTCTGCTGTGTCACTTATTGTCTCTCCTTTGTGTCTCTTTTTGTTGTGTCATCTTGCTGCACCAGCTCTCCACACAGGCCAGCACTCTATGTGGGTCAGCACTCCTCCATAGGCCAGCATTCCTGTGCAGGCCAGCTCTCCTGTGTGGGCCAGCTCATCATATGAGCCAACTTGCCTTTCACCAGGAGGCCCCAGTAATTGAACCCTGGAACTCCCATATGGTAGATGGGACCCCAATCACTTGAGCCACATCCACTTCCCAGGATGTTATATATCTTACCATAACATAAAAAATTGTGCAGGAGAATGTAAATTACAATGTAAACTGTAATCCATGCTTAGTGGCAATTCTCCAAATTTTTTTCATCAATTGTAACAAATGTACCCCACTAATGAAGGAGGTTGTTAATGAGGGAAAATGTGGGAGATGTATGAATCAGGATATATGGGAATCCCCTGTATTTTTATGTAACATTTATGTACTCTAAGTATCTTCTAAAATTTTACTTAAAAAAAAGAAGCCGCCTGTAGTGCCTTTGCTACCATAGAAGAGAAAGCTTGTACAGAACTTGTTCCTTACCTTGCTTATATATTTGATACCCTGGTCTTCATATTTATTAAGCACCTGCATAAGAACCTGATCATTCTTTACAATGCCATAGGAACACTAGCAGATTTATTAGGACATCATTTAAATAAACCAGAATATATTCAGATCCTAATGCCTCTTTTGATCCAGAAACAGAAAATGTTAGAAGATGAAGATAAATATCTCTTCCTTTTACTTGAGTGCTAAAGCCCTGCAATCTGGCTTCCTTCCATATTGTGAGCCTCTGTATCAATGCTGTGTAAATCTAGTACAGAAGACCCTTGCAAAAGCCATACTGAATAATGCCCAACCAGTTCAATATGAGGCTCCAGATAAAGATTTTATGATAATGGCTGAAGGACATGGAGGCAACATTGAACAGCTAGTAACATTAACTAACATTCTAGCACTTATGTAACAATGCATGCAAGATAAAATGCCAGCGGTTCAACAGAGTTGCTTTGCACTGTTTGATGACCTGATGAAAGCTTTCTTTCAGCATGTTAAACCTTGTATAGCTGATTTCATGCCAATATTGGAAACCAACATAAATCTAGAGTTCATTTCAGCCTGCAATAATGCCCTGTGGGCAACGGAAAAATTTCCACTCAAATGGGCATAGAGATATACCCTCATATTCCTACAGTCTTGCACCAGCTTGTAGAAATCATTAACCAACCAAACATGCCAAAGACATTTGATAAAACAGCAGTAACAATTGATTGTCTGGGTTATGTTTGTCCTCAAGAGGTGGTCCCCATGCTACAGCAGTTTATAAGATCCTGGTGCAGCTCTCTGAGAAACATAAGGGACAATGAGGAAAAGGATTCCACATTCTGTAGGATTTGTACCTTGAATAGTGTGAATCCCAGTGGCTCAATCCAAGATTTTATTTTTTGTGCATGATGCTGTTGCCTTATGGATTAACTGAAAAGATGATCTCAGAGACATGTTTTGTAAGAGCCTTCATGGATTTAAAATCCAGTTGAGGGTGAAAATTGGAGTCATTTCTCTGATCAGCTTCTTCTTCCCTTAAAAGAGCATCTGGCAGATTTTATGGTATTTAATCTTATACACTTAGGCTGCAGTCCCATAATTAGGGGTCCTTCAGTCTTGGAGACTTTGTGGGAGCTTCTGAACCAAGGAAAAATTGTATCCTTCACAGGTGAGAAGCTTAAACCAGTAGAGAATACAGTACAAACCCAAACCTACTGGGAGGGGTAGGAGTGAGATGTTGCTGTAACCATATTAAGTCAATGTTGGGAAACATTTTGACATCTGGAGCCTTTGTGGGTGGAAATCTGTCTCCTACAACTCTGTGCTGGATGTGAAGAAGCAACAAAAAATTATATTTCAGTCTACTCACAAAACAGTACATTCTGAAATATTATGATAAATTGAACCAAAACAAAAACTATACAAATGATGCATAGGGATAAGAGAGAGCAAAAATTATGTAGTACACAGTAAAGGAAACTTAAGAATGGGGATTAAAAACAGTAAAGTAGAATGGAGGTGCAAGATGGCATGGATTTAGGAGGGCACTCACAAACTCATTCTCAGAGGATGGTTGATTGGAGATAGGATCCTGCCTGAGTGGTCTGTGCTGGGGGTGCACAGAGCAAGAACCTTGGGGACATTGTTCTGGAGGGAGCTGAATGGTGAGGTGGATTGCTTAGAAAAGATTTCTGAGATTTCCCCTGGCTGTGATAGTCAACACAGATGGCTGAGCCTCACCCTCAGGAAAAAAGGCTGGGATGAGCCACGACTCCCACTGGCCACCCGGTGAGATGGAGCATTCTCCACCTCTAGTGGAGGGTTGAGAGGGGTTTCCTTTCTGTGGATTTGGCTTCCTGCAACCCCTTGCAGATTTGGGGAACAAATAAGCCGGCTTGAAGTGGTATCAGGCTGAGGGGAGAGGTGAATGTGCTGAGGAAGCCTGATTTACCTAACAGTCCAGTGATACTGAGGCTTGGCTCTGGAGGAGGCGGAGTCAGCCAATTTCATCATTCTGCACTGACAAGCGTCAGAGCTTCAGCTCCCCTGGGGAGACCAGGAAGTGGGAAGTGCTTGATGAGTTTCCATGAGCCTATTTAGGGTCCCCTTGATAATGAGGGTGGTCTAGAAAAGGCCTTCTTTTGGGTCCATTATTGCACCAAAAAAAAAAAAAAAAAAAAAGAAGAAGAAGAAGAAAAACACAAGAACTTAAAAAAAAAAAAATTTTTTTATAACTTAGTTTAATTGCTAAAATCTGCCTCAAAACCTACAAATAGAACCTTGCAGGGCAATTGATTGATGAACACAAGCAGGCTGAGAGGCTCCACAAGGGCCCAAGAAGGAACACTGTTCTTCCTTAGCTTTGTTTGACTGCTTGCTTGTGTGGTTGTTTGGTTTTTCTTTGTTTATTTGTTGTCTCTTGCTTTTCTTTCCACTTTCTACGCACCCCCCCTTTTTTTCCTTTTTCTTTCTTTCTTTCTTTCTTTTTTTTTTAAGTTAGGTGCTGCTAGCTTGTCTCCTCTTTGCAGTGTTTCTTTTTCCAAGATTTTCCATTCTTTGTCTATATTGATTTTGTCTCCCAATGCTATCTCTTTTCTTTCCTTCATCTTTCTGTCTTCTGCTTTCTGTTTTTGTTTTCACATACCACCTTTTTTCATTAGCCCACAACTTCAAGGATGTCCATTTCTTTTCTATCTATTCTGTTTTCTTCTTTTCAAATTAATATTAACTTTTTCCTTTCAGCCCTTTCTTTACTCTTACTCTCTCTCCTCATTATTCTGGCCTTCTAAATCATTATATATATTTTCCTCTATTTGGTTTCCCAAATCATTGTACATACTACAACTTCTTTCCTATTACTCTACATTGCCTACATGAGTTAAATATTTGTTTTACTAAGTCTTATATGGCCTCTCTTCTAACTTTTATCAATATTACTATTATTCTTCTTTATTTTTCACATATTTCAACTTCTCTGGCCCTAATCTTTTGCCTTCAAGGGAACATTGAAAGAAGCAAGGAAATAAAAAAGAACAAAGTGTCAAAGAGAAAACTTAACATACACACAGAACCACCAGCTAAATCAAACTCTAGAGCATAAAGAGAACTTAAACAACTGAATAAACCCATCAAGGTAAAATGATGACTAGAGGGCAACAAAAGATTACAAACCACACTGAGAAACAGAAAGACATGGACCAGTCCAATGAACAAACTAAAAACCAGGAAGAGAGGCCAAACATTGAATAACTAATCAAAGATTTCCAAACAAATATCATGGACCAACTTAATGAAGTGAAGGAAGAGATTAAGGCTATTAAAAAGACACTGGGAGAACATACTGAAGAAATTGTAAACATGCATAAAAAGGTAACAGATATGATGATGATGAATGGCACAATCCAAGAAATAAAAAGATGCTGGATTCACATAACAGCAGATTTGAACCACCAGAATTAGTGATGTGGAAGGCAATACATCTGAAATCAAGCAGACATTAGAACAGACAGAAAAAATCCAGCAGGGACTCAGATATTTAACCGACAACACAAAATGCACAAACGTGCATTATAGGCATTCCAGAAGGAGAAGAGAAGGGAAAGGGAACAGAAGGAGGGTTTAAGGAAATAACTTCCCAACCATGAAAACAGTGCAGGAAGCACAATACACCCCACACAGTATAAATCCCAACAGGCCAACTCCAAGATATATACTTGTCAAAATGTCCAATGCTCAAGACAAAGAGAAAATTCTCAAGGCAGCAAAAGAAAAGAGAACCATAATGTACAAGGGAAGCACAATAAGATTAAGAGCTGATTTCTCATCTGAAACCATGGAGGCAACAAGACAGTGGAATGATATAGTCAAAGTACTAAAAGAAAAAAACTTCCAATGCAAATTCTCTATGAGCAAAACTGGCATTCAAAAATGATGGAGAGTTCAAAAATATTCACAGATAAATAGAAATCAAGAAGGTATGCGAACAAGAAAACTACACTTCAAAAAATACTAAAGGAAGTTCTACAAGTTGAAAGGAAAGAAGAGCAAAGAGAGAGTTGAAGGAGAGTGTAAGAACAGCTAAAAAGACAAAAAGAAGAATAAAAACAACATATAACATACACTAACCCAGAGAAAATATGGCTGATGTAAGAAATTCATTGTGAGTAAAAACACTATTGTTAATGGAATAAACTTACCAGTCAAGAGACACAGATTGGCAGAATGGATAAGGAAAAATGGTGAATCTATATGCTGTCTACAAGAAACCCACCTTTGACCCAGGGATTCAAGGAGGCTGAAAGCAAATAGCTGGAAAACAATTTTACAAGCAAACAATAGCTGAAAAAGGGCAGGAGTAGCTATCCTAATATCAGACAAAGTAGGCTTTAAATGCAAAACCATTGTAAGAGACAAAGATGGACACTATATATTAGTAAAAGTGGTAATCTCTCAAGCAGAGAGAACAATCATAAACATTTATGCACCTAATCAGAGTGCCTCAAAATACATGAGGCAAACTCTGGAAAAACTAAGTGGAGAAATAAATGCCTCTACAATTATAGTGGAGGACTTTAATACACCATTATCACCATTACACAGAACATCTAGACAGAGAATCAATAAAGAAACAAAGACTCTGAACAATACATTAGAAGACCTGGACTTAAAAGACATATACAGAACACTACACCCAAATACAGCAGGATTTACATTCTTCTCGAGTCCTAGATAGACAACATGCTAGGCCACAGAACAACTCTCAATGAATTCAGAAAGAGTGAGAGTATACAAAGTAATTTCTCCAACCACAATATAATGAAATTGGAAATAACTAAGGGCCAGAGAAACAGATTAGGCACAAAGATATGGAAGGTAAACAACACACTCTTAGACAAACAGTGTGTCAAGTAAGTAGGAAATCTCAAAAGAAATCAGTAACTACCTTGAAACTAATGAAAATGGCAACATAACATATCAAAACCTATGGGATACAGCCAAAGCTGTCCTGAGAGGGAAGTTCATAGCCATAAATACATATATTAAAAAAGAAGAAAGAGCTAAAATTGATGACCCTAACTGCACACCTGGAGGAATTGGAAAAACAACAGCAAACTAAACCTAAAGGAAGTAGAAAGAAGGAAATAACAAAGATGAGCACTGAACTAAATAAAATAGAGAATAAGAAAGCAATAGAAAAAGTAAACAAACAAAACCAAAAGCTGATTCTTTGAGCAGATCAATAGAATTGACAAACCCTTAGCCAGACTAACATAGCAGATGAGAGAACAGATGCAAATATACAAAATAAGGAATGAGGAAGTGCATATCACTACTGACCGCACAGAAATAAAGAGAATTATGAGAGGAAACTTTGGAAAATTATATGCCTACAAGAATGATAATTTAGAGGAAATGGAAAAATTTCTAGAAACTCACAAATAGCTCTACATTAATGAAAGAAAAAATTGATGAACTTAACAGTCAAATTAAGAGTAAAGAGATAGACTCAGTCATCAAAAACCTTCCAACTAAGAAGGACCCAGGACCCTTCACAGCTGAATTCCACCAAACATTCTGGAAAGGGATAAGACCAATCCTGTTTAAGCTCTTTCAAAAAATAGAAGTAGAATGAACATTGCCTAACTCATTCTATGATGCCAACATTACCCTAATACCAAAGCCAAACAAAGATACCAAAAGAAAGGAAAATTACAGACCAATTTTTCTAATGAACCTAGATACTAAAATTCTCAACAAAATTTCTTGCTAATCACACTGAACAACATATCAAAAGAATTATAGACCATAACCAAGTGGTTTTCATCCCAGATATGCAAGGATAGATCAACATAAGAAAATCAATCAATGTAATACACCACATAAACAGATTGAAAGAAAAAAATCACATGATTACCTCTATAGATGCAAAAAAGCATTCGACAAAATACAGCATATATTCCTGATAAAAACGAGGCAAAAGACAGGAATAGAAGAAAACTTTCTGAACAGGATAAAGGATATATATGAATAACCTGAAGCTAACATCAACTTCAATGGTGAAATCCAAAAAGCCTTCCCTCTGAGATCTGGAACAAACAAGGATGCCCACTATCACCACTCCTATTTAACATTGTATTAGAAGTACTTGCTTGAGCACTGAGGCAAGAAAAAGATATAAAAGGCATCCAAATTGGAAAAGAAGAAGTAAAAATTTCATTGTTTGCAGACCACATGATCCTATACGTTGAGAAATCTACAACAAAGCTTCTAAAACTTATAAAGGAGTTCAGTAATGTTACAAGCTATAAGATCAATGCTCAAAAATCAGTAGCATTTCTGAACACCAATAAAGAGCAATCTGAGAAGGAAATCAAGAAAAAAATACCATTTACAATAGTAACTAAAAGAATCAAATACCTAGGAATAAATTTAAGTAAAGATGTAAAGGACTTATATACAGAAAACTACACAACACTGTTAAAAGAAACAAAAGAAGACTTAAATTAATGGAATAATATTCCATGCTCATGGACAGGAAGACAAAACATCATAAAGATGTCTATCCTATCCAAATGAATCTACAGACTTAATGCAATCCCAATAAAAATCAACACTGTATTTTTTAAGGAACTGGAAAAACTAACTACAAAATATATTTGGAAAGGTAATTTCCAAATATACCTGGAAAGTTCAGCGGCCCTGAAACACCAAAGACATATTGTAAAAGAAAAATGAAGTTGGAAGTATTACACTATGTGGCTTTAAAACATATTACAAAGGTACAGTGGTCCAAACTGCATGGTATTGGCACTAAACATACTGACCAATGGAACCAAATTAAGAGTTCTGATATAGATCCTTGCTTATACAGTCTTCTGATATTTGACAAGGCTGCCAAGCCCACTCAGTTGGGAGAGAATGGCATCTTCAACAAGTGGTGCTTGAAGAACTGGATATCCATATCCAAAAGAATGAGAGAGGAACACCATCTCACACCTTATACAAAAATCAACACAAGATGGATCAAAGATCTAAATATAAGAGCCAAAACCATAAAGATCTTGGAAGATAATGTAGGAAAGCATCTACAGGATCTTGTAATAGGAAATGGTTTCGTGAACTTCACACCCAAAGCACGAGCAGCAAAAGAAAAAAATAAATAAATGGGATCTCCTCAAAATTAAAAACTTCTACACCTCAAAGTACGTTATCAAGAAAATAAAGAGGAAGCCTACACAATGGGAGAAAATATTTGGCAACCATATATCT
Source organism: Tolypeutes matacus (assembly GCA_026826555.1). Taxonomy (NCBI): domain Eukaryota; kingdom Metazoa; phylum Chordata; class Mammalia; order Cingulata; family Chlamyphoridae; genus Tolypeutes; species Tolypeutes matacus. The sequence goes on from JAKSZT010054321.1 coordinate 546,999, forward strand.
TATAGGAGCCTAATATTCTGCATATATAAAGAAATCTTACACTTCAAAAATAAAAAGACAACCCATTTTTTTAATGGGCAAGTGACTTGAAAAATCACTTCTTCAAGGAAGAAATACAAATGGCTAAAAAGCACATGAAAAAATGCTCGACATTGCTAGCTATTAAGGAAATGCAAATCAAAACTACAATGAGATAACATCTTACAACCATTAGAATGGTGGCTAATAAAAAACAGCAGAGTATAAGTGTTGGAGACGATGTGGATGAATGTGAACCCTCATCCACTGCTGGTGGGATTGTGGAATGGTCCAGCCACTGTGGAGGACAGTTTGGCAGTTCCTCAGAAAAGTAACAATAGATTTTCCATATGATCCTTTGATTCCACTGCTGGGCAGAAGAATTGAAGTCAAAGACAAGAATATATATATGCACACCAATGTTCATAGCGGCATTGTTCACTATTGCCAAATGTTGGGAATCAACCCTAGTGCCCATCGATAGATGAATGGATAAACAAAATGTGGTACATACATACAATGGAATATTACTCAGCTGTAAGAAGAAATAAAGTGCTAACACATAGAATAATATGGACGAATCTTGAAGACCTTATGTTGAGTGAAGCAAGCCAAGCATTGAAAGATGAACAGTACATAACTTCACTGATATGAATTGAGGAAAGTGAGGAGTCTCCAAGAACCATTGTCTGAAAGATAGGTTAACAAGAGAGAGAAGGAGAAGAGAAGGTTGTGAGCCATCACACATAATGCATGGTAAAGTGATATAGTATAGTCATGTATTGAAGGATAGGACAGGTGGGTAGTGATATTTTGGTGGTGCAAGGTCGACAGGTGGGTAGATTAGGAAGGGCAGGTTAGAATACCCAGGATACTGGGCGGAGAGATGGGAGAGGGGCCAGTTGAACACAAGATTTGTTGGTATGATTTTGAAAGTGCAGGGGTGGGAATACTTTTATGGCAATATGGCAAGGGAGTGTCACTGGTTTAGGGGGTTGGTTGAGGGGCATTCAGGATGGGGAGCATCTGGAGTAGGCTTCTGCAGGGCGTGTGAGTGTTCATCCTGTCATAAAGTGTTATGTCAGTGGGTGGAGACCCACATGGTGAGTGGGAAGGAGATGGACCCCCATCCTGGGGAGGACCAATTCACCCATAAACAGACAGGTGGGAGTCTCTTATGAGCAAGGGTGGATCCTAATATGGCAGGACAATCAGCACATCAAGACCTCTTGTTGCATGGAACTATGAATCTTGTCAACCAATGAGTCAAGACAGGGGAGTGTCATGTGCCCCAGGGAAATGGGAAGGGAGGAACAGAATAGATCAAACAGGGTATTTAGTGGTCAGGGGAATTGTTTTTCATTACCTTACAGTGATGGACACAGGACATGGTAAATATAAAAAAATATGAAATTGCACCATCTAAAATGTAAACCATTGACAATGTTTAGTAGCTATGTTTCATTCTCTGTAATACAGTTATAACAATGCTACTATCCACATACAAAAAAGTTTTAATATGGGGTGAGGAAAGGGGAAGGAGGTTGGGTATATGAGATTCTCTAGTATTCTGAGTGTGACTTTGCTGTGACCTAAAAATTCCTTGAAAATTAAGTGAAAATTTGGGAGACACCGGGAAGTGAGAGGGGAAAGGTGTCATGGTACAGACTGGATACCTGATACTGCAGTGATAAAAGGAAAAATGTTTAAAATTTTTTTTCTTTAATTTTTTCTGTTTTTTCCCATTCTTTTAATATCCCAATCCTTTAATATTATTTTATTTTTAGTGTTTTTTTAATGTTTCCATGTATTTTATCTCTTATATTTAAACTTATCATTATTATCTCATTTTCCTATTAATTGTATTTAGCTATTATACGGGCTTCATCTTTAAGGAAGGTTTGGATCCCAGAAGTGTTACAATGGGGGCAGGAGAGGATCATTGGTGGGGGAGGACAGGGATGGGGGTTTCATGGGAGGAAGTTTACCTGAATATACATAAAAGATATATAAAATTGTTCAAATGATCAAGGGGTGGGGCATAATCACAGTGGGTGGAGAATCACTCAATAAATGAGAGAATACTGAATTCCTAGCCTGGAGAGCTCTGCCACATTTTCCAAGGGAGCAGCAACAGTCCCCCAAGTGCAGGGGCAGTGTCTTGCAAAGGAGGATGGTCCACTAATGGGTTCTTGTTATTGATGATTAGCCTTATGAGTCTTTGCTCTTGTAATTGAAACTTAGCATATTGTAATGGAGTGCCTAAGGGATGCCACCTGAGAGACTCCTGGTTGCTCAAATGTGGCCTCTCTCTAAGCCAAACTCAGCATATGAATGCATTACTTTCCCCCCAGCATGGGACATAACTCCCAGGGATAAGCCTCCCTGGCAATGAGGGATTTCTACCAAGTGCCAACTGACAATATGACTGGATAAATGCCTTGAATAAAAGGGGCAAAAGGTAAAGACAAATGAGTTCATATGGCTAAGAGACTTCAAAGAGAGTTGGGAGATCATCCCAGAGGTAACACTTACACCCACCTCAGTAGTATCTCATAGAACACCAAAGTGGATATCACCCCAAACAGAGGGGCTCCTGAGGGCTCTGGAGACACCCAGGTTCTATATAAGGGGGATAGCTCCAGAGCTTGAAGCCTTATCAGTGGGCTATACTTTGGAATTAGTGCACCTGAGAGTGACAGAGTTGGACTCAAATAAGTGCTCCCTGCACATGGTCCATCAGTCCCTTTAGGAAAGGAAAGTACATTGTTAAATACATTTACTCCATTTTAAAATTTTCTTAGACAATTTAAAATACAATGCATAAAATAGTTATTAATTTATGTTTGTTCCCTAATGAAATACATGAATATATACATTCAAGAATACATTGAACCCCCAAAGAGCATAAAATCAAAGAGAACCATGCCAAGACACATTGTAGTAAAAACAAATGTACCAGACGAGAAGAAAATTCTGAAAGCTGCCAAAGAAAGGCAATGTTTTATATTCCAGGGATCACCAATAAGATGAAGAGCTGAAATCTCATCAGGAACCCTGGAGCCAAGAAGACAGAAGAACAAAAATATTTATAGTGCTGAAAGAACATAATGGCCAACTGTTAGGGTTCTCTAGGAAAATATATATGACAAGAGATATTTGTAAATATTAAGAGATTTAATAAAATTGTCTCACACAACTATGGGGATGAACAAGTCCAAATTCCATAGGGCAGGATACAAGCCAAGAAATCCAATGAGTCCTCCATGAGTTCCCCAGGAGAAGCTGGATATCTGACATACAGATGGAAACTCACTGAATGTTGAAACCACTTCTCTTTTTAAGGCCTTTAACAGGTAGGACGAGACAACTCTCATTACTGATGACGATCTCCTCACTTGATTGTGGATGTAATCAGCTATTGAATCAATCAAATCACTGCTAATTTAAGTCTATAAAATTTCCTCCAGTACAATTAGCCCAGGGCTTGATTGAACAAACAATTATGCATCATTACCTGGCCAAGTTGACACATGTACCAAACCATCATAGTACAATACTTGTCAACTTGGCAGCCATACATCGTAAACCACACTTACTCTATGAATAAAAATAATATCAGGCATATTTTTTCAACTAACAATACACAACCATCCTGTGTACAACTGGAAGTGCACTAAATCCTTCCAGAAAAGGGTGCAAGTCCTTGGGTAATATTCACTCTTAAACTTGACATCCTATAACTTAAATAATATGACATGAAACAAACACACCTTATGTCATATAAAAGTGGTTAAGATAGGGAAGAAAACAAAGACATTTCTTCTATGTACATATACAAAATATTCATTAAAAAACAAGGAAGAAATTCATGACCATTACAGTCCTCTTTCTGTAACTGTTCACATGGTAGTAGTTCATATTTATCACTACCTTCTTCCACTACCCATTCCATGTTCCCTTTACCCTCAGCGAGCACCTCTGCTGGCTGTGGTTCTTTGCCTAGTGGAGTGACATAAACTTTCATTCCTTAAGTTTCTGAGCCAATTGGTATTCCTGCCTGGATTGAGTTATAATAGTTTTCCTTTGACTTTAACCACAGGCCTGGTAGTACTTAAAGACACCCTAGGGGATTGACTGTATGCCAGACAAATTGTTATTACCTCCATTGTGCAGTTGGATTCCTGTTTTCCTTTAATAGTCAGAATCAATCACCCCAGCAAACACAGTAATTCCCTACTTTGCCTGTTGATTCAGACATGAGGAGACCACAGTAGCCAGATGGCAGTCTTAACATGCAGTTCAATGGAATTGTTGCTCTGTTCCCTCATGGAAACACTCCTCCTTTTGGAACTAAGAACTGTAGACCAGGAGAGATTAAGGTTGCAGGGACAGGAAACAAAAATTGTCCTAGTGGATCACTAGGGGTAATTGTGAATCATGCCACTCCCATTTCCACTTCTTGATTCATGGGCCCATGAATCCTGGTTATGGGAGAAACTGCACCATAGTGTGGACACTGATTTAGAGCATACACAGCCTCTTGAAAAGCATTTCCCCAGCCCTGCAAGGTATTGCCACCTAGGTGGCACTGTAATTGAGTTTCAAAAGGCCAGTCCACTATTCTATCAATCCAACTGCTTCAGGATGATGAGGAACATGGTAAGACCAGTGAATTCCATAAGCATGTGCCCATTCCCACACAAGTTTTGCTATAAAGTGGGCTCCTTGATCAGAAGCAATGCTGTGTGGAATGCCATGTTGGTAGAAAAAACATTTGATAAGTCCATTGATGGTAGTTTTGGCAGAAGCATTATGTACAGGGAAGGCAAGCACATATCTGGAGAATGTGTTTATTCCAATTAGAACAAATCACTGGAGCGATTCGGCAGAAGATGGCATTGGTTAGGGGGCCCCTCACCATTTCTCTCCCAGAGGATGGCTGATTGGGGACAGGATTCTGCCTGGGTGGTCTGCTCTGGGAGCCTGTGGAGTAAGAACCATGGGGGCATCGATCTGGAGGAAGCTGGACAGCGAGGTGGACTGCCCAATATAATATTGTGTTTTTTTTCCCCAGCTGGAAATCGTGGACACAGATGGCTAAGCCCCACCCTCCCAGCAACCAGATGAAAGGGAGCCCTCTCCGAGAGTGGGGGGATCCTGGCAAAGGGTGAGAGGGTTTTTTTTTCTGTTGATTTGGCTTTCTGGACCCCTTTCAGCTTTTTGGGAGCAAACCAGCCAGCTAGAAGTGGTGCCGGGCTGAGGGGAGAGGCGAATCTGCTAAGGAATTCTGACTTACCTAACAGCTGTGGGACACAGAGGCTTGGCTCAGGAGGGGGCATAGTCAGCCAATTTTATAATTCCACACTGAATGTCAGAGTCTCAGCTACACTGGGGGTCAGGCAGTGGGAAGTGTTTGATAAGTTTCCACAAGCTTATTTAGGGACCCCTTGGAGGAGGGGGTGGTCCAGAAGAGGCCTTTTTTTTTGGGTTTCTAATTTTATCAAAAAAATTTTTTAACAATTTAATCGGTAAAATCTGCTGCCAAAAATGCAGAGAGAAGGCTGCAGGGCAATTGATTGATGAAGGCAGGCAGAGAGGCTCCACAAAGGCACAAGAAGGAACACTGTTCTTCCTCAGCTTTGTTTGACTGTATGCTTGTGTGTTTGTTTGGTTTTTCTTTGTTTGTTTGCTCCTTGGTTTTCTTTCCTCTTTCCTTCCCCCACCTCCCCCCCCTTTTTTTTAAATTAGGTGCTGCTAGCTTGTTTCTTCTTTGCTGTGATTCTTCCTTGATTTTCCATTCTCTGTGGATAGAGATTTTGACTACCAATGCTCTCTCTTTTCCTTCCTTCATTTTCCACCTTCTGCTTTCTGTTGTGGTTCTTACATTCCACTTTTCTTCACTAGTCCTCAACTTCATGCGTGTCCATATATCTTATATATATATATATACAAATGGTTTCATGAATTTCACACCCAAATCATGATCAGCAAAAGACAAAATAGATAAATGGGATCTCCTCAAAATTAAAAGATTTGCACCTCAAAGGATGTTATGAAGAAAATAAAAAGGCAACTTACCCAATGGGAGAAAATATTTGGCAGCCATATATCTGATAAGAGCTAATATCCTGCATATAGAAAGAAAATCTATACCTCGAAAATAAAAAGAATCACAACCCATTTAAAAAATGGTCAAGTGACCTGACAAGACACTTCTCCAAGAAAGAAATACAAATGGCTAAAAAGCACATGAAAAATGCAGACATCTCTAGCTATTAGAGAAATGGAAACCAAAACTACACTGAGATACCATCTCACACCCATTAGAATGGTGGCTATTAAATAAACAGCAGACTATAAATGTTGGAGAGGATGTGGAGGAATGGGAACACTCATCCACTGCTGGTGGCATTGTGGAATGGTCCAGCCACTGTGGAGGACAGTTTGGTGGTTCCTCAAAAAACCAACTATAGATTTTCCATATAATCCAGCAATCTCACTGCTGGGTATATACCCAGAAGAACTGAAAGTAAAGACATGAGCTGATATATGCACACCAATGTTCATAGCAGCATTTTTCACTATTGCCAAAAGTTGGAATCAACCCAGGTGCCCATCAACAGATGAATGGATAAACAAAATGTGGTACATACATTCAATGGAATATTAGTCAGGTATAAGAAGGAATAAAGTGATAACACACAGGATAACATGGATGAATCTTGAAGACCTTATGTTGAGTGAAGCAAGCCAGGCATTGAAGGATGTACAGTACATGACCTCAGTGATATGAATTAAGGAAATTGAGCAGTCCCTGAGAATTATTGTCTGAAAGATATTGTACAAGAAAGAGAAAGAGAAGAGAAAGTTGTGAAGAGAAGAGAAGAGAAAATTGTGAGCCATCACTCATGTGGATGTAACCTATGGTAAAGTGATAGAATGTAGTTGTGTATTGAAGGGATAGAATGGGAGGGTAGTTATATATTGGGTTGGTTGGTGCAGGTTTGACAGGTGGGTAGATTGGGAAGAGTGGGTTAGAATACCCAGGAGACTGAGGGGAGAGGGACCATGTGAACACTTAGGATTTGTGAGTATGAGGTTGAAAATACAGAGATAGGAATGTTCTTATGGCAATATGACAAGGAAGTGTCACTGCTTTAGGGTGTTGATTGGGGGTGCATTTGGGACAAGGTGCATCTGGAGTAGGCTTCTAGGGAGTGTGTGAGTGTCAATCCTGTCACAATGTGTTGTATCACTGGGTGGAGACCCACACAATGAGAGGGAAGGTAGTGGAGTCCCATCATTAGGAGGACTGATTTGATCAGAAATAGACAGGTGGGCATCTCTTAAGAGCAAGGGTGGTTCCTAATAGTGGAGGACAAACCTCTTGTTGCATGTAACTATGAATCTTGCCATCCAATGAATCAAGCCAGGGTGTCATCATGCGCCCTGGGAGGTGGGGTGGTGAGGTAGGAACAGAATAGTTCAAACGAGGTATTTAGTGGTCAGTGGAAATGGTTTTCATTACCTTACAGTGATGGACACAGGACATGGTAAATGTCATCAAAATTTACAAAACTGTATGATCTAAAATGTAAACCATGGTGTAAACCATTGACAATGTTTAGTAGCTTATGTTTCACTATCTGTATATCAGTTATAACAATGCTACCGTCCACATACAAAAAGGTTTTAATATGGGTTGAGGAAAGGGGAGGAGGTTGGGTATATGAGTGTGTCTTGTATTCTGTGTGTGACTTTGCTGTGACCTAAAAATTCTTTGAAAATTAAATGAAAAATAGTGACACACTGGGGAGAAGGGGACGGTGCCACAGTACAGATCTGACACCAGATATTGCAGTGATAGAAGGCAAAATGTAAAAAAGAATTTTTTTTTAATTTAAAAAAAAATTCTCATTTTTTGAATAACCCAATCCTTTATTTTATTTTTAGTTTTTTTTTTTAAGTTTCCATGTATTTTATCTCTTACATTTTAACATCATTATTATTTCATTTTCCTATTAATTGTATTTGGCTATTGTATTGGCTTCATCTTTAAAGAAGCTTTGGATCATAGAAGGGTTACAACTGGGGTGGGAGAGGATCATTGGTGGGGGTCTCAGGGATGGGGGGTGCATGGGAGCAAGTGCACCTGAACATACATAAAATGTATATAAAATTGTTCAAATGCTCATGGGGTATGGTCACAGTGGGTGGAGAACCACTCAATAAATGAGAGAATACTGAATTCCCATCCTGGAGAGGTCTGCCATATTCTCCAAGGGAGTAGCAACAGCCCCCCAAGTGCAGGGGCAGTGTCTGGCAAAGGAGGATGATCCACCAATGGGCTCTTGTTATTGATGACAAGCCTTATGATTCTTTGCTCTTGAATTGAATCTTAGCCTATTGTTATGGGGTGTCTAAGGGTGACCTCCTGAGAGCCTCTGTAGCTCAAATGTGGCCTGTCTCTAAGCAAAACTCAGCATATGAATGCATTACCTTCCTCCCAGCTTGGTACATGACTCCCAGAGATGAGCCTCCCTGGCAATGAGGGATTACTAACAAGTGTGAATGGGCAATATGACTGGGAAAAGTCCTTGAATAAAAGGGGGAAAAGGTAAAGACAAATGAGTTCATATGGCTAAGGGACTTTAAAGTGAGTCGGGAGGTCATCCCAGAGGTAAGGCTTATGCACATCTCAATAGGACCTCATAGGCTTCCAATGTGGATATCACCCCAAACAGAGGGCCTCCTGAGGGCTTTGGAGACACCAGGTCCTATATCAGAATGGATAGACCCAGAATTTTGTGCCTTTTCTGTGGGTCCTACTTTGGAATCCTTGCTCTTGAGAATGACAGAGTTGGACCCAAATATGTTTTCCATGCACATGGTCCAATTGTCCCTTCTATTCAAACCTGTATGTGGCGCTGGAGTTTGTAGGTGTACTTCCAGAGACTGGAGTCTTTGGCCTGTCCATGTGCCAGGTGTGCCTGGAATCTCAGTGGACCTGCAACTCCTGCTCTACAGCTGAAAGGACTCACCCCAGACACCTGGTGGTGAGATGATGATGGACAACAGCCATCCTAGGGAATGGAGAAAGTCTGCAGCTGCAGGCAGGATAATCCCATCCATTTTATCCATGGGATATAAGCCCAATCTCATTTGGATGTGGATTGGATATCACTATCCCAGACTCCTCAGGATTGGGGGAAGGGATATGGACTAGAGTGGACTAACTGGTATTCTGCTGTAGACATATTGTGATTCAAGCAGTGGAAGAAATTACAACATTGAGGTGGAGCTAGTGGCCACTGGATGCTTTCAGGGCAGGGAGAGGGAAATGCAGTTGTAATACAGGGGCTTTTTCAGGACATGGGAATTATCCTGTATGACATTACAATGACAGATATATGTCACTTTACCTCAGCTTATAACATGCAGAACTGTGTGGGAGAGAGTGTGGTCTACAATGTGAACTATTGTCCATGCTTAGTGACAAAGCCCCAGGATGTGTATATCCATTGCAGGTGATGTGCCACACTAATGAAAGATGTTTATGTGGGTGGTTGTGGGAGGTTTTGGAGGTGGGGAACATGGGAATCGCTATAATTTTTGTTTAACATTTATATAACCTAAGCATCTTTTAAAATATTTAAGAAAAATAAAGAATGAAAAAGCAGCTGCCTCAATGGGAGAAAATATTTGGCAATCACCTGGTTTTGTATCCATGGTATATAAGGATAACATACACTCCAACTATACAAAGACAAACTACCTGATTAAAAAATGGGCAAATGACTTGAAAATACAGTTGCCCAAGGAAGAAGTATAAATGGCAAAGAAACACATGAAAAAATGTTCAACATTGCTAACAATTAGGGAAATGGAAATCAAAACTACAATGAGATTTCATTGCACAACTATTAGACTGATCACTATTAAAAAGTCAGAAAACTGTAAATGTTGGATAGGATGTGGAAAAATAGGAATGCTTATTCACTGTTGGTGGGAATGTAGAATGGTACATCCACTGTGCACTGTTTAGCAGTTCCTAAGGAATTTGAACATAGACATGCCATGTGACCCAGAAGTACCAATTCTAGGTATATATTCAGAAAACCTGAGGGCAGAGACATGAATAGATATCTGCAAATGGATGTTCACAGCAGTGTTATTTACAATAGGCAAAAGTTGGAAACAACCCAGGCGTCCATTAACTGTTGAATGGATAAATAATTGTGGAGTATACACACAATGGACTATTACCCAGTGATAAGAAGAAATGAAGTCGTGAAGCATGTGACCACTGCATGAACCTGGAGGACATTATATTGAGTGAAGCAAGAGAGACACAAATGGACAAATACTGCATGTTTGCACTATTATGGACTAAATATATTATGTAAACTCAAGGAATTAATAAGTAGAATATGTTATTAGAAAATAGAAAGATGGTAGAGAATGGAAAGGTTATATTTAATCTGTGCAGAACTGGTTGAAATATTGTTTTTAAATCTTTGGAAATGAATGTTAATGGGGATAGCATATCATGCTGTTTGTGACTAGCAGGGAAATACCATGATTATGATAGTGGTTTTAAGGGAAAGCCGAAGGACACGGGTATTATTAGAAGGAAAGCTGAAAAATATAATTTGGGACGTATAACACAGTGAAACTTCATGTAAAATATGAATATGGGTGATATTGCATATATAAGGTTGTTTTTACAAAATATGAATAAACTAGAGTGAAGGAAACAGAATATCAATTGTTAAAAATTATCATTTAGTTGTAAAAGAGTTTTATATATTATATCTATAAGTTCAATGCCAGTGTATTTTACATGAACTGTATTCTAGATATGACCTGCAATATGTTCTACCATTTGATAAGGTGCTTTGTCAAGTTCTTGGTAATCTCATTTGATCATGAAAGTTTTATCATTTGACTGAAAATTTCTATTTTTGTTTTTCTTTTATTGCTTACAGTGTTATATCTAAGCATCCCAAGCTTAATACATGGTCATAAGATATTGCTTTTACAATATTTCTAGCATTTTCATAGTTGTATCCCTTATCTATAGGGTTATAATCCATTTTTGGTTAATTTTTGGGTTTGATGTGATTACAGAGATCAAGTTCTTTTGCTTGCCTTTAGATATCCAGTTGTTCCAGCACCGTTTTTTAGAAAGACTATTATTTTACCAACTCACTTGTCTTGGGGTCCTTGTGGAGAATAATTGTGCATAAATGTGTGTGATTATTTCTGAACTATCAGTGATATTTAATGATAATATAAAGGGAACTTTATTCTCAATTTCATTATTTTAACTTATTATCATGTTTTCAATATTTTAAAAGATGCTTAGATTACATAAATGTTACACAAAAGTTACAGGGATTCCCATGTTCCCCACCTCCAAAACCTCCCATAACCTCCCACATAGACATCTTTCATTAGTGTGGCACATCATCTGCAATGGATATACACATCCTGGGGCTTTGCCACTAAGCATGGATCATAGTTCACATTGTAGCCACACTCTTTCCCACACAGTTCTGCATGTTATATGCTTATGTAAAATGGCTTATATCTGTCATTGTAATGTCACTCAGGATAATTCCCAAGTCCCCCAAAAGCCCCTGTATTACAACTGCTTTTCCCCCTCCCTGCCACCGAAAGTGTCCAATGGCCACTGGCTCCACCTCAATGTTGTAATTCCTTCCATTGCTTGAATCATAATATGTCCATAACAGAATACCAGTAAGTCCACTCTAGTCCATAGCACTTCCCCCAATCTGAGGAGTCTGGAATGGTGATGTCCACTCCACCTCCAAGTGAGAGGGTGCTTATATCCCATGGATAAGATGGATGGGATTATCTTGCCTGCAGCTGCAGACTCTCTCCATTCCCTGGGATGGCCGTTGCCCATTATCATCTCCTCGACAGGTGACGTGGGTGAGTCCATTGAGCTGTAGATTAGGAGTTGCAGCTCCACCAAGATTCCAGGAACAGGTGGCACATGGGTAGGCCAAATGCTCCAGTCTCTGGAAGTACACCTACAAACTCCAGCATCAAGTATAGGTTTGAAAAGAAAGGTCTGATGGGCCATGGTCAGGGAGGACTTATTTGAGTCCAACTCTGTCACTCTCAGGAGCACAGACTCCAAAGTAGAGCCCACTGATGAGACATCAATCTCTGGAGCTATATAGGACATGGATGTCTCCAGAGCCCTCAGGAGTCCCTCTGTGTGGGGTGATATCCACTTTGGTGTTCTATGAGATCCTACTGAGGTGTGCATAAGCATTACCTCTGGGATGACCCCCCAATTCTCTTTGAAGTCTCTTAGGTATATGAACTCATTTATCTTTACCTTTTCCCCCTTTTATTCAAGGTATTTTCCCAGTCATATTGCCAGTTGGCACTTGTTATTAATCCCTCATTGCCAGGGAGGCTCATCTCTGGGAGTCATGTCCCACGCTGGGGGAAAGGTAATGCATTCATATGCTGAGTTTGGCTTAGAGAGAGTCCACATTTGAGCAACAAGGAGGCTCTCAGGTGGCAAACCTTAGGCACCCCATTACAGAAGGCTAAGTTTCTATTACAAGGATCTTAAGGGTAGTCAGAACTGTTAACTTATTTTTTATTTGTCATTTATGCATTTTTAAGTGTAACAGTTTAGGACAGTACAAATACAATGTGTGCTACCATTACCAGCATATATTACCAAAGTTTTTTAATCATTCTAAAGAGACCTCTGTCCCCATTAATCAATAATTTACACCCCACTCCCAGCCTTCCCCTGGTAACCTCATATCTACATTCAGTCTCTATAAATAATCTTTTTCTACATGTTTCATAGAAATGGAATAAAACAATAATTTTGTTTTTTGTCTTGGATTATTTTGCTTAGTATAATGTTTTCAAGATCCATTCATGTTGACGATTTATCAAATTTCATTCATTGTAATGAGGAATAATATTCTATTGTTTATCTATTTATCTGTTGATGGACATGAGTTATTTTTAACATTTGGCTATTGAAAATAATGCATTCATAAACTTTGATATACAAGTATATGATTCCTGTTTTCAGATTTTGGGGCACATATCTAGGATTGGAAGTGCCAGGTCATATGGAATTCTTTGTTTAGCTTGTTGAGAAAATGCTGGGATGTTTTCTTCAGTAGTTACATTACTTTGTCTTACAACCAACAAAGTAAAGTATTCCAATTTCTCAGTAGCCTCATCAAAATTTGTCATTTTGCATTTTTAAAATAATAACCATCTGAGTCATTGTAAAGGGGTATTTCACTGTGATTTTGATTAACAGTTCTTAGCCCATATTTTAATTTGGTACTTCGTCCTATTGTTCTGGAATTGTAGGATTTTTAAAAAAAACTTTTGTTAAAGAAGTTATGAGTCTACAAAACAATCATGCATAATGTTCAGAACTCCTATATATCACTCCTCCACCTTCACCTTGCATTGTTGTGGGAAATTTGTTACAGATTATAAAAGAACTTCATCAAAATATTACTTCTAACCATGGACCACAGGTTACACTTGGTGTATTTTTTCCAACTTCCTTATTATTAGCACCTTGTACTAGTATTGTACAATTGTTATAGGTCAGAAGAGAATGCTCTCATATTCGTACCATTAACCACAGTCTATCACTGACCACATGGTTCACTGTGTTATATGGTTCCACGCCTTCTACAAACCATCAAGAATGTATACCCAGTGGCTATCAGTTTCAGCACAGATTTGTGGTATCATACTTTCAGACAATGTTTTCATTACTTCAAATATATATATATATATATTTGTGGTGTTTCTTTTATTAACCCTCTCATTTAACATTTCTGATTACCTTCATTTGTTCATGTGAATTGGTGTTTCCATTCATTGTGGTTTTTTTATTTTAATATAACTTTGTTCCTACCTCCTGATATTGTCAAATATATTTCAATTCTATATGTTATAAAGTAATTTTTCTACTTCACCAGGAATAATGAAGATACAAATTGCATCAACAGTGGGATGTTTTTACCATAATTTTAATAGGAATTAGTTAATGACCATATCACATATGGGCAAGTAGGTGTGTGAATAAAATGCTGTTGGCAGGAGTACAAATTTGCCATCATTTTGGCAAAGCTAATTGGTGGTATTTACAAATATGTAAAATCTACTTTATCAATTGCTATCGAGTAATTTATTTAAGAAACCTATTTTCATATGTGAACAAAAATGGAGGTACAATAATAGTCTTCAAAATATTCTTGAAACTTAAGAAGAAGGTTGTTCTTGAGAACTGTCTATTGGTTATTCTATTTCATGTAAAATTACATTGAAAGAAGAGGTTGAAGTTCAAGCAGACTTGTTTTGCACATACCTGTCAAGTCTCACATGATTCAATCTCGTTGATAATATTTTAGGTTAATGATACATATTAAGTCTCACAGTGAAGCCCAATACACTTCCAACCCAGACAACAGATGTGAAAATTCATATGCAAAACAACATCTGTAAGTAAGTGTTTCCTAGATGATCTACTATGTTTTTGTTATTCTGGTTGTCACACAGCTCACACAGTTCTGTAGTGACTGATTCCATTTCAAAACATCACACAGTTTTCTTCACCTGCTACTGATTATCTTTTAGTTCCCTATGCAATTTTCCACCAACAGTGGTATAAGCCCAGATTGATTTTTAAAAAATGTTTTGAAAAAGACAAAGATAAACAGGAAGGCATAATGACTGAGAGGGAAAGACCTACTTTTCTTAGCATGGAAAGTGAACATAAAGGAAAACCTATAGAATTTATTATAGATTTCTTCTTGATACAACTGGCAAAAAATGTACAATCCATGAAAGTTTAAAGTATGTCTTCAAACAGGGAGCTGCTTGCTTTTTGGCATAATTTTACGCTCTGACCAAGGTTCTTATTTTTTCTCTGGGCACTTGGGTAGAGAAACAAACATAAATGGAATCCAAAAATCAAACCTGCTATTTTCATTAGGAATATTCCCCTCTGCTTCAGTGTTTCCACACCTGTCTCCTACTGTCACATGTAACTGAAGTACAAAGCATTGTCACTGCTGCAGGATGTGTTGCTCACAAAACCCAGATGATCTCAACATTGTGCATGATTGTTTTGTAAACTCAAAACTACTCTAATATAATAATATAAATATTATTTATAGAAGCAAACACCTGGTTTCCTCTTGTGTTTTATTGTTGGCTATGCCTGTCTCATTCCTGCACACCAACCTATAGCATCAAGGTTCTCAAAGTATTAGGCCACTATGACATTTTGCTCTTCTTCTACATACTGCTGATTTGGCTGGAAAAACAACAGAAAATCAGTGCCAAGACCAAAGTTCTGGATATTTTTAAATAAAAATTTAAACAGGAGGGCAATAAAGGACATACACCAGTCATTGTTCTTTGGATCAACACACTCTGTAATATGCAGAGCATTCATGTAAACCCACCAGAAAAGCATGCCACAGCAGGTCTTCCCTATTCCCTGAGACATTGGTTTCTTAAAATTAGTTTTTTTTATTGTACACAGCTATTAAATGTTACATTATCTAAACAGTACTGCCAATTTTAAAACATGCACCACAGGTAGGAAACTTGCTGAAAGGGTCAGGGACACCTCTCTGGGGGCACTTGGGTGTATACCTAGAAACTGCAGCCTGCTGTGCTGTTCAGTGCCTAGATCTTTTGCAACTTCAATGCCAAGTAAGTGTAGGAGCTAATGAAGGCTAAAATGTAGTTCTAAGTAATCCCCTTTGTGATCAAGGGGTAGCACTAATGAATCACAGGTAAATAGGAATTCCCTGAAACACTAGCCTGAGAATTGATTTTTTTCATGATTGAAAACTTTAGCTTCAAAAAATCATGTTAGCTTTTTCCTGAATAAAGCTTTCTCCCCATAACTCTCTTTACAGCTTCCTTTATCTGCTTGTTTCTGAGACTATAAATTATAGGATTCAAGAAAGGAGGGACTATAGGATAGAACACAGAAGTGAGCAATCTTGAATTATGGATAAGTTGGAGGTTGGCTTCACATACATTACAGCAGCTGAGCTGATAAAGACTGTCACCACGAGGACATGAGGGACACATGTGGAAAAGGCCTTTCCTTGTGCATCCCTGGTGAGAAACTTGAGCACAGTAGAGAATATGTGAATATAAGACATGGTGATGAAGGCAAAGCAGCCACCAGCAACCACCACAAAAGAGATAAAAATTAAAATTTCATTGTTTAAGGTATCAGAGAAGGAGAGCTTCAGTAGATAGGGGATATCGCAGAAGAACCGATGGACCACGTTGGACTGACAGAAGGGCAGCCAGAATGTGTTGCCAGTGTGGAATGATGAGTAGGCCAGACCCACTAAGTACAGAGGCCAGAGTCATCTGGACACAGACCCAAAAGTTCATGACCACAGTGTAGTGGAGGGGCTGGCAGATGGCTACATAGTGGTCAAGGGCCATGATGGTGAGGACCAGCAACTCTATATAAGCAAACAAAAGTACAAGGAAGATCTGAGCTGTACATCCAGCCATAGAGATTGCCATGTTGTCAAGCAGGAAGATGACACATGCCTTGGGGACTGTGACAGAAATCTAGCTCATGTCTAAGACAGACAGATTCCTAATGAAGAAATACATGGGAGTGTGAAGTTTCCAATTGAAGGTGATGACTGTGACAATAAGAAGATTCCCCATCAGAGTTGCCAAGTATATCAGTAGAAATAGCATAACATGTAAGACTCTGAGCTCCCACACATCAGAAAATCTTGTGAGCAGGAATTCAGTCACTGTGGTAAAGTTGGGCATCTTAGGAAGATTTCCCTTGGCCATGAAGAGTCAAAGAAATAATCTCTAAGAAACATGGAGGATCCACACATAGAAGAAATTAATCTAAGCTCCTATATTACCTCACATTAATCCATTTTTCTTTTCTCTAATTTGTTTTGGTTAATAGGACATAACATAATGTTTTCTCTTACTCCTTTTGGTCACCCAACTTTTCATACTTATTTCAAGGATGGGGTAGCAGTAAAATATAATATTTATGAGCTTGTGCCTATGTTTGCATAAAATAGATCTAACTGAAGTTAAAGCTTTGCTTGGAAGAATAAAAAAAATTTAATATAGGCTATTTCTATGCAACCCTGTCTCATTAATCATGTTCCATGAATGTTAACATATATGATAACATGATGACTTTGTAGAATCTGAGTAGAGATCAGAGGGACTATTTATTCAGAGCTTATCAGAATATTACAATCTATTATAATCCATTCCATGACCAATAAATGGTTCCCATTAAATATCATCATACATTTCTCATGCTTCTCCACATAATCCTTGCAGGTACATTGGTGGTTAGTTTTCTCTCTTCAAAAGAATCAGTTTCAACTCTTGACAGGTAAATATTACCTGTGGGAAAAGTATTTATATATTAACAATATCAGGTTCACTAAATGTAATATAATTATTTTTCTGTTTTGTGTCAAATACTGTTATCTTTTCCCATAAAATCCGAATGTGTTTCAGAACTTGAATAAGCTGATTTTCAAGAAAGGCATTGCTTGATGTGTGGGTCATTAATGGTTGTTATACTCACACCTAATTATTTCATAAAGCTCCCTTTCTTAATCACCCTTAGTGAAACCCTTGCTTAACCCTGAAGTGCTGAATGTTTTCTTCTGGAGTTCCTTCAGCTTTGAATCATATTTTAATGCATGTCATCAAAATGGGAATGGCTTTCCTGGTTGCTTTGAAACTGCAGAATGTGCATTTTCAGACTTGCTTATCTAGTGCTCTCTAATTCTCAGTGTTGATGCATTTCACATTCCTGCTTTGTATTCCCTTTTCTCCTGACAAAGGTAACTATTTCTAGAGAAGCTCTGCTAACTGTAAGCAGGTAGGATACCTGTCAGTCTCAGACTGTCCTCCTGATCTCAAGAATAAAAGCTTTCTGTCTCTGCTCTTCTTTATTTCAGGATCCTTCAAAAAACTACTTCAATAAGGAGTTGTTGTTCTTGTTTTATACCAACATGTTTACTGAAATTCTACCAATAGCATTGTATGAAGAATCTGATTGAAAATAGCTAACTTCTCTATTTATAAGAATCTCTAACCAATTTAAGCCAGATTCATGAAGAAGTTTAAATCTTAAAAATAACTGCTTAATTTTTTCCACACTAAATTCCATATAAGACTTCTACTATATTGCAAAAATGCAACATAATTTCACAGTTGGAAACAGAGTGAACATACTTTATCATTTCACAATCACCAATGAATGGTAGGTTTCTAGCTTGAATTTATGAAGAATCAGCAGAGCATAGTTAAATCTTTGCAGACTACAGAAGATATATTTTATACCTTGACTCTACCATGTATTTACTATGTATGTAAAACTTCATATATATCTTTGACTCTCAATTTCCTTTTCTATAAAATTTGTAAAAAAAACACCTACTTCATGAATTTAATATTTTTAAAAGTAATTAAAGATTCTCATAATGCTAGCAATGCTAATGAAAAATAAACCAACAAGTTATAAAATTTTTAAAAGTGTGTGTTGAGCAGTACATTTTTTCTATCTCAAATTCATATTGCTCTTATTTTTTTTTCAGAAGCAAACCCAGAAGTAAAGGAATGCCAGTACTCTGAATTTGATGACACAATTTTCTTTTAAAGGAAATATGACAACACAAAATGTTATGTATGTGTAAATAGAGATTGCAAAACTAAAACTATTCTTAAATATTATACAGGTTGCAGGAGGAAAACTTGTAGAGTAATGCTCTCCTGGTATAACTAGGTTATTGCACAAGTGTTCATATACACAAATCGTAGAAACAAATGATTTTTTGCCTTTTCTACAAAGACCTAAGGAATTAGAAGACATATTTTGATAATTAATATATCAATTTGTTTATTTACTGATTTAGACATACTTGAAATCTTTCATTTATTTATAATATCTACCATTAAAGATATTTTAGGGTGAATTATGTACAGGCATTTGTCTGGAAGCTGTAGAACTCAAGTATGAACAATGCTTGCATGGTTTTCACGTTATCAGAAAGTCCTAGAATTACACCTGAAGTATAAAGTGTCATGTGCACTATTTAGTTTTATGACAAGGATTCACTTATTCATTATGTAATACCAACTGAATATAGCAGAGCGCTGGGTAAAAGAAAATATGAAAATAATCATTGAAATTAATTGATTTACAATAATACACATAAATCATTGATAATATTCTTTTTAGATAAAACACATCTCATCAGAATTAGATCTGTTTAAGTATAAATTTAAATTCGCATTCTGTGTACTGAAGCTCTCTGGTCAGTGTGCAGAGCTGCTCCAGATCCTGCTCCATTTGGTTCTGCAAACAGATCATTCTTTGATTCCATGAACAGCTATCAATTATGCTAAAACTGCTTGAACTGAGTTTATTATTGTATTGAATGAAAAAGAAGAGGTTTGTCTCATTGTGTGGGTACCTTTTATATTGAAAAAAAAATTTTTTTTTTTTTTATCACAGTCTCCTTGACAATTTCTCTCAAAAAATCAACTAAGCAGTACAGGAAAGAAATGCAGGTGATTCTTTGAGGGAAGGGAAAGAAGAGAGAAAAAAAGAGTTAATAACAACAAAGTTTCAAAAGTTAATTTTGTTTATTAGTTATGCTGGATAGACACGTCAAGATTTGTAATAAAGGTCCTCTGGTGCTTTACCTGGGGGTAAGGTTGAACAGACATATTTGGTAGAGATGATTTACTCCTGTCTGGAAGCTTTCTATTATAACAAGAGCTTTCGTGTTAAATTTTATATCCAAATGGGGGTCTCCAATGGCATCATAGAAAACCCCGGGAGTACAGGCTTTGGCACCAATAATATCCAATGCCCACAGGTAATTTCAAAGAGATAACTGGTTCTAGAAGGTGAGGGAACAAGACCCAAGTAAAATCTGTCCATGAATAGCCTTGGTATATAAGATATATTAGTGTATTTGAACATCGAAAATGGTGTAGATTAAATAGATAATCACTTAGAAAGAAAATCAGAGTTCCCCTAATATTCTCAGTGCTCTTAAGGTGAAATGCCTGTGGACCTTAGGGACCATAGAGCAGAGAAGGAGACCCAGAGCCTGGCCTCAGCCCAATCCCAGGACTCTGAGGTTTCCTGCTCATCTTGAGGGTTTTCCTCTCAGTAATGGAGTAATTTTCACTAGTCAAAATAAACTCTTGGTATTGCCAGTGATGACAAAATTGTCTTGATATTTTCCAAAGCACATATGAGCCTGGTGTCAAAGCCCAGCACAGTGGTCTGTGAGCTGGATGATCACCATCACATTGCTTTATCTCTGATAACTCAGTTTCTCCACCTATGAGCTCATTAATAATGGTGTCCACCCTCATGTATCATTTGAGAGTAAGACTAAATGAAATGTGTAACCATTTAGAGCAGTACCCGGCACAAAGTGCATACATATTAGGAAGCATTACAATAACTGTTCAGTATTCACAATCATGGTATAAGGAGATCATTTTTATAGTGTTAGGAAAGTAGAAAGTATCAACATATTTCTAAGAGGTGCTAGGTACCTTTCTGTCATTGATTTCCAGTTTAATTCAACAGTAATTAGACAACACTCACTTTCAGATTTCAAACTACTCAACATACACTTGAATGCATTTTCTACACCATTAGGAGTTAGTCAACTACAATGTTCCAAATGTTTATACCTTTCCTGATGGCTGTCTCATGATGATTACATTGGCTGGATTTGATTTTACATAGCCAGGTATAATTTTGAACATTTTAAGTTATATTTTGTGATATAGCATGTTAGGTATCATATATTTGGAAGCCATGAAAATAGATGAATATAAATTTAGCATTGTTTTGTCTATTGTAATGCAAAATAACCTTAATATTGGGCCATACATCTTGCTTTCAGGTGTACACTCTTTGATAAGTATGTAGGCTTTGATGTTTTCAAATTGTATGTGCCCAAGAAAATCATGTTCTTAAAGCTAATCCATTCCTCTGTGTATAAACCTAGTGTAAATAGGATAGTTTGATTAGGCTGCTTCAGTTCTCTCACGGTCCAGTGAGAGTCTTAATCCTTTTAATGGAGTCCTTTGTAAACAGGATGAATATGGAGTTAAAAGAGAAAACCACAGAATCAAGAAACTGGAAGGAATTAAACCTGGAAAAGAAGGGGAGACCAGCAGATACTGACAAATGCTTTGCCATATGACAGAGTCCAGGATCGCTGGCAGCCAGGCTTCCTGGAAAAAGCATCTCTTGGAGATACCTTGATTTAGACATTTTTCTCAACCTCAAAACTTCAAGTTTATGAACTAATCAATTTCCATGGTTAATGGCCAGCCCATTTTATGGTATCCAACTGAGCAGCTTAGCAAACTAAAATGCAGCAATACAGCCATG
The DNA here is from genome assembly GCA_026826555.1 of Tolypeutes matacus. Taxonomy (NCBI): domain Eukaryota; kingdom Metazoa; phylum Chordata; class Mammalia; order Cingulata; family Chlamyphoridae; genus Tolypeutes; species Tolypeutes matacus. The sequence continues at coordinate 568,519 of JAKSZT010054321.1, forward strand.
CAGCTTTTAGTTTGTGTTATATATGTTAAATTTATTATCAATGTATACAGTTTGAATATATTTCAAATAGTCTTTCTTATCAACAGAAAGGTCTTATATATACTTTAAGTATTATATAGGTATATAATAATGTGAAGATGATATTAATAACCTAAGCGCAGTTTCCTCACATGATGTAGGTTCAACTCTGCCATCAGGATGCAAGAATTAAAATTGGGAAACTCATTCATTGACATCCTATCCCTCCAAGCATCAACACCCTCAATAATCTATTTATTTGATCATTGCTCTATAGTGTCTTCAGTTAGGCATTCATCTTTTCTAGAGTTTATAGTGATCATATGTATGACAGTTGGTGCTACAGTAATACATTCAGATTCCAGAAATAGAATGGTTGTTTTTGTTTTGTTTTGGTAAATGCTTTCTATCAGATCAAATGTCTGTCCACTCATTGTGCCCACTGATCTTCTTTTTTTTAGGAAGCACCAGGAACTAAACTGGGACTTCTCATGTGGGAGTTGGGCACGCAACTACTTGAGCCAAATCCTCTCCATCCATTCACTTTTAATTTGATGATAATTTTTAACCTGAATAACTTTGACATTTATTGGGTTAACTACAGTCAGTGTGACTATTATGTAAGTTTTCTGCTTTATTTTTTCTGTTGTAATCCCACTCCAAGGCTCTTAAATGAGATATAACAGCTACCTACAGAATCTCACTTCAATCAAGAAACGAACCCCCACCCCACCCCTCAAAAGAAAAAAAGAAAGAGAAAAGGGGGAAAAAAGGATCCAAATAACTGGCAAAGCCTAACCAACTGATAAAAAAAGAAATCAATGGCAGTGATGAGAGTGTTTTGGTCAATGTTCCATTGAGATCATTGGAACAAGGTCCAAAGTGGGGATCATAATGAAGTAAAATATAAGGACCCGATGCAGTGGACATTGCTGGGAGGGTCACTGTTTTAGTTTTCCAAAGGCTGCTGATGCGCAGACCTGGGCGGCGGGCGGGCGGTGGGCAGGCGGCGAGCGGGCGGGCCAAGTTCCTCGCGGAAGCCCAGAGAAACCTTGGAGGGGAAAAGGGCTGGAGCGCAGCGCGACGCTCACCGCGGCCGGCCCTGTGCTTAAACCCCTGAGACAGTGAGGGAGGTTGCTAAGCTGCTCTCTGGCCCACGCGGTCTGGTTTAATTAAAAATAAAAATAATTAAAAAAAAAAAAAAAAGAAAACCACAGGAAATCTCTAAGAATAAACCTCTGGCACAGCACGGTAAATGTGCAGTTGCTTATCCTAACACTTGAAGTTATGTGAAGATTTTGTAGCACTAGGAAAAAGTGGTCGCCTGCAAAGTGTAAGGGAGAGATACAAAGTGTGCTTACTGGGCGTTCACTTAAAAGATAAGTTAATAAAGATAGAGCAAAGCTGCCTTGAAAATTTGCGTTTTATTGCTTACCGGAGTTCTTTCAGAAACCTGGAACCAAATAAAATATGGGAATCAGAAAGTAAATTTCATAAAATGACATTGTTTTTTTTTTTTTGCACCGAGAAGAAAATATTATTTTTTACCATGTGTATCAGGAAACTTGCAAGGAGTGGGAAAATAAGTGATAAAATTCAATACTGGTTAGAAAAAATTTTAATTATATTATCTACAGATTTCTAAATTTAGAAATTTCTAAATTTCTACAGATTTGTGATATTTCATATTTGTTTTAATATTGTCAATATTGTCTGTATTGGATGTCAAAGACAAATTGGAATATGTTTTTGTATTATGAATTGAATCTTACTTTTTAAATTACCTTTAATATTCAGTAGGAGAAACAGTCTTTGGCATTATGTATCCAATAAGACCTACCAATTATTAAAACCATTAAGAATATTAGAAAGTATTTTAATTATTACAATTTAATACAAGAAGGTCTTGGGTAGCCAGGTGTTTTTATAATATCTATTACTTGTTGCACATTTTTAATATTCATTATAAATGTTATCAATGCATATTGATTTTTAAACAAAGTGAATTTTTATGTTGCCTTTTTATTATTTATTAGAATTTAATATAATAAGCAGTAAAATGCATGTTTTCTTGGTTTGATTTCAAAGCATCCCAACCAACCAACCAGGACTTGTAACAAGTCTCTAAAGCAATAAGCAGGTCACACACCTCCCTGGCCAAATCAGCAATAGAACAAATGTACTCCAGGTTAGCTTGCTTGCAGTACACATAAAAGTCTACCTACCTGCACTAGTCAGTTGTCTAGAGAATGATAAAATAATGTTCATCTTCTGCTAACTGAATCATCACATTTATGTTTTTAAAAGGGGAAAATATCATATAGATATATCATTTATATTTTTACTGAAAGCGTTTATTACATCAAAAATTTTTTTTCAATTGCTAGTAATATAGAATTGAAGGCATATAATATCCATTTATTAATATATGGAAAGAAATGTAGTCTGTGCATGCAATATCAATATATACATCTCTATTTATGTTTATCTATCTATATCTATTGATCTATCTACTTACCTATAACATATATATATTGTGGAATTTCTTAATGGTTAATCAAACACTGATTGATTCATTCATCAATGAATGATTGGTGGTTACATAATGACACAATTCCCCTCCACTCAATTATATACAACATTAGATAAAGAAACCTCTCCTAGTTAGCCTATTACCTCTTAGGACTCCTCCCTTGTGTCCATGGAAAAAACCTCTACTTCCTATTAGATTGTAACTGCTGACTACAGCAGTTTTACCTGTAATTGTAACTGTCATATTAGCTTATTTCCTTTCATTTACATTTTATCTTATGTTAACTGAGCAATTTACAATTATTGTAATCTACAGCCAAATGCTTGCTATCAGTGGGCTTTTGTCAGTCTTCAAGGCTTTTTGGGGCAGTTGCTTACACACTCCCTATGAACCACAACTATAACATAACCCACCAATACGTGCCAACAACACTATCCCCACATCCTTTTGTTTAAATCTCATGAAAGTACTAAACTCTTTAGACTTGGGGAGACAGACCTGTCTCCATACCTGGCACCTTGCAATAAATTCTTTCTCTTTTTGAATAACCCATTGTCACTGAATTGGCCTCTCATGCTTATTGGACTATGAGCCCACTTTTCCAGTAACAATATAACTTTGGGAATTTTGAACGAATTGCTTTTACCTGTCATACTTATTGAATTAAATAGTAAATAAAAGTATCCTTCTTCCAAGTCTTATTTTAAATTCACACATCATTTGAGAAATAAGTGGACTGCATGTTTGAATTATCTTCAGGACAGGAATAAAAAGTATTTTATCACTTCCCTTTCCTAAGCCTAGGTCAGCTAAGGAAGCCAGGAAGGATCTTAGTTAAATATTCCTCAACAATCACTCTAGACTTGACAAAAAGTTGTTAAGTTCAGGGAAGGAATGCTGAACAGGACATGAAGGACACACACAGAGAGGGAGAAAGGGCATTCTTACCTCAGCTTGACATTACTGTGTTCTTAAAGATTTCCAATGCCAAAAGAAATTTTAGTCACTTGACTCTTATGGAGGAAATATATATAGTAGAGTAGTGTTAGGTCATTCAGCCACACCTCCAGACTCCATTTCATTTGTGATTGCAATAATCTCTAATAAGGTAATGACTTAGCTAGGGCAGAATGGAAATCTAGGCCTTTTCCACTAACTTGGACCTGTTTTTTAGTTTGGTTCATATTTTTTTCATTTTTAAAGAACTCCCAAAGGAAGTTCTCAGCATTGCAGTCCATATGCAATTCTTATTAATAGATGACAATCCATAGTTTCAGAATGTGTGAAAGGTTAAGCAGCTCCCAGGAAATTCTTGGAAATGGAGACTCAAAAATAGAAGTCTCCACTTATGCCTGTAATGTATTAACACAGTTACAGAATTCTGAAATTTTGGTGATTAGAGAAAAGAAGTAAAGCCTATGGAAAGTGGAATCCCCATTAAGCAGTTGTAGGTTTACAGAAAATTTTGCAGAAAGAACAGAGTTCCTACAAATTTCCCCCTGCAAGCAGTTTTCTCTACTATTAACATTTTGTATTACTGTGGTCCCTTTGTTACAACTGATTAAAAATATTATTTTAATTATATTATGATCTATAGTCCATAGTTGAACTTAGGGTTCATTCTTTTATGATATATGGTTTTTTTAAAAATATTCTTTTAATATATATACTAACTAAAAATTCCTATTTTAAATACTATCAGTTATACCATATAATAGTTTTAATTAAATTCACAATGTTGTAATACCATCATCACCATCCATTACAGAAATTTCCCATCACCCCAAACAGAATCTCTGTATCACCTAATCACTAATTCCTCATTCCATAAGCCAACCTGGAAACTGGTAAATTGTATTTTGATTTCTGACTTTATGAGTTTACATATTCTAATTATTTCATAATGGGGAGTTTATACAATATTTGTACTGTTGTGTCTGGCTTATTTCACTAAACATGATATCTTTAATATACATCCATTCAGCAGCATGTATCAATACTTCATCCTTTATATTCCATTTTATGTTTATAAACCCAATTTGTTTATCCATTCTATAGTTAGTGGACACATGGACTCCTTCCAATTTTTGACAATAGTGAATCGTGATACTATTAACATTGGTGTGCAAATAACTTCTTCTGTGCATTCCATGATTGTGGGTATAAATTTACAAGTGTGATTGCGAGGTCATATGGTAATAATATACTTAACTTTCTGAAAAAATGGCAATATTTTTCATGATGGTTACATAATTTTACATTCCCACCAACAATAAATAAATAATAAACAAACTTAATATATTAAATTATTCTATTAATTATTAGATGTTATTGATGGAAATTAAACTCAAAATTAAAATATATCAATTATATATATTTACTAATGAAACCTGAATAAAAAATCTCAACAGATTTAATTCTGTACAAATTGAAAAGTTTGTCCTAAAATTCATTTGAGACCCAAACAGCATAAACAATTCTTAGAAAATCTTTAGAAGGATTTCTATAACAGACATTGTCTTGATATAAAATATCAGTAAGTAAACATTATGGCATAGAGCAACAATAGACTAGTAAAATATGCAACAGAATAGAGACCTCATAGGATTAATAAAAAGAGACAGATACAGTATGATACTGCAAGGGGAATATATGTATATTTCAGTAAACATTACCAGAACATGCTTTAAATGCTGGGGAAAAAAATTAAATTATATTCCTATGCCAAAACATATGCAAAATGAAAACCAAGTGCATTAAATAATGAAATGTGAATTTTTTTTACTTTTCACACTTCAACAATTTTATTTTCCTATATTGATCAAGCAAACATCACAAGATGGTCAGGTTAAGCAATGGGAATTTATTTGCTCACTATTTTGAGGTTGGAAAAATGCCCAGATCAACACATCTTCAAGGCGATGCTTTCTCCCTTATGTCTATGGTGTTCTGGGGCTGGATCCTGGTGATCCTTGGTCCTTAGGTTGTACATGGCTTGGCACAGGTCATTGTCTCCTGATCTCTACCTTTCCTTCCAGGTACCTTTGATGTTCATTTTATAGTTACTCATTCTGTGGCTTCCCATTTCTGTGAATATTTCATTCTGCTTATAAAGGATTCCAACAATAGGATTAAGACTCATCCTCATTAAGTGAGCCACACATTAGCCCCATCAAAAGGTCCTACTCAAAATGGCTTCCCACCCACAGGAATTGTTTCAGTTTTTTTTTTCAAACAGTAGAGTTTAATAACACTATTTGTAGCCATTTATTACTGCCTGCTGGTTTGCAGATGCAGTGCAATGTACCTTTTTATTAATAATATATATTTTTTATTTTTTAAAAGATACTTAGATTACATAAATGCTACACAAAAAATATAGGGATCCCCATACGCCCCAGTCCCCACACCTCCCACACGCTCCCACATAAACATCCTTCATTATTGTGGTACATTCATTGCAATTGATAGACACATCCTGGGGCTTTGCCACTGAGCATGAACCATTGTAAGCTACACTGTCTCCCACACAGTTCTGCATGGTATGTGACAATATAAAATGGCTTATATCTGTTGATGCAATGTCATTCAGGATGGTTCCCAAGTTCCCCAAAAGCCTCCATATTATAACTGTTTTTCCCTCTCCCTGCCCCCAGAGCCTCCATGGCCACTGCCTCCACATCAATGTTGTAATTTCTTCCAATGTTAGAATCACAATGTCTAGTAGAATACCAATAAGCCCACTCTAATCCATAGTTCATTCCCCAATCCTGAGGATTCTGGGATGGTGAAGTCCAGTCCAACTCTAATTGAGAGGGGGTTTCGATCCCATATAGCCAATGGATGGGACTCCCTTGCTTGCAGTTGTTGGCGCTCTCATTTCTTTGTTGGTTGTCCTGAGTGAGTCCAATAAACTGGAGAGTAGTTGCAAAAGGGGGTTCCTGAAGGCTCTGTAGACACCCAGGTGTCTGCACGTCGCTCCAGAGTTGTATTAAGTTTTAAAATATGTTTTTGTTTTTTTTTTTTTTTTATTGTGGGTAAAAATCAAAATTTTCACAATATATACCAACATTTGCAAAATGATATATAAATATATATGCATATATGTGCATTTGCTTACAAAAATGTTATTTATGTATATATATAAATATATTTTAAGAGGTGCTTAGATACTCAAAATATTACACGAAACCCACTGGAATTCCCATGTTGCCCACCTCCCACCACATCCCACACAAACATCTCCCACAAGTGTGGCCCACCACCTTCAATGGATTTACAATTCTGGGGCCTTGCCACCAACCATAGACCACAGTTCACACCGTAGACCACACTCTCTATGTTTTTTTGGAGGGTACATACAGATCCAAGCCACCACATGAATAATATAAGATTTTCGAAGATATATTCAAAGCCTAATTTAGGAAAGAATTTTGTGGATTGAGTGGAGGAAGAAAAGGATAGAGAAGAAAATACAGACAATGAAAATAATCACAATGGAAATATATTTGTGAATTTGCATTGAAATGAATTTCTTTCTTCAAAGCCAGCAAAGTAGCATGGAAATCCACATCATAATTTTTTCATTGTGTCTTTCATCACTGTGAGCTCTGTTATCTTTTATATACAGTGATAATTTCTTCCAAATGTTCCAGTGTCTTATTTTTTGCTTTATCTTCAAAGAAGCTTTAGGTTACAGAAAAATCAAATAGAAAATATATGGGATTCCCATATACACAGGGCCATTTTGGGCACCACCTGTCATGGTTCCCAGCACTAAGTGCAGGATAAGTACTGGCATTTAGGCTGCCTGCTTCACCCACCAGCACCATCTCCTGAGGTTTAGGCCCCTTCATGGTGAGGAATTTGAGTAATAGTTGCAGGGTGTATTCATTACTGCCACCTCCAGAGTTGCCGGAGCCCCAACAGGTTTTTCAAAATAAGCAGTACTGCCTCCCAGTGGGAAAATGGACATTGCTTTGTTGGCTCAGGACTTGCTGCAGGCAGGAGTGTTGAGAACCAACTTGTAGCAGTTTAACTACCCAGGCATATATAAAAGGCCTCGGAAATATGTAAACTGTTGCCTTAGCCCCTGCAGTAGCCTCTCCTACATTTGATTTTTTTTTTTTTCCAGCATTCACTTTTGCATTTATGAATACAGAGTAGATGCCAGTTTTGGGAATATAGCCAACAACATTACAAACAAAACCAAACAGCAACATTAACTATATTCTCTGCAAAACAGTAATTTATAACATTTCTCCAGAAACCAACATAGTTTCAAGATCAACAGTAAACAGGAAAAAAAGCCAACAGCAGAATTAAGTTTGTAAAGTTTGAGAAACATATTGTTTTTTCATTATTCCTTTGTCTTTGCACATTGAACCCTGTCCTTCCTTCTCTTCCTTCATAAATATATATATATACATATTCTTCATGCATTCTTCTGAGTTTATTGAATTAAATTATTTTAATAGCCTTTTCATTTCAATGAAATGATTTCTCATTTGTTCATGCAAAGCTGTAGACGCAGTTGCACTTGTGCCTATATCATTAACCTAGTGACCCTAAAATATATATTTTTTGTGTAGGAAAATATTGTGCTGTGATTAGGGTTTCCCATGATTTGGGGTTTTAGAAGGAAATGATAATTGGAGCAATATTACATATGAAATCTGTAAAATGTCAAAATTGATTTGAGGGAAAGGGTGGAGAGAACATCTGAGAGTTCCATAAAGCCCAAGTGATAAAGAATCAAAAATACCTGAGGCAGGCTAGTATAGTGAAAGAGGGAAGACAGCTGGCCCTGTAGACAACATGGCCCACAAACCACAAGGCCATGAGACAAGGTCTGGAAATCTCCTGAGAGGAGGGCTGCTGGGAGGGTACTGTGAGCAATGAGAGTATCATTTGGAACCAGAGGGAAAGCCCCAGATATCCTTAAAAGGCCTCACCATTGACCCCCTGAGAACTGACAGGTGGGGCAACCAATCAGAACAGCAACATAATGGGGTGGGGGTGGGGAAAGGCTTGGGGCCCCACTGTGCAACTCACCCTGAAGTTCACCCATGGTCCAAGCCTCAGCATGAATCATGTGGTTTTCTTATTTTCTTTTTCTTAATAAACTCTTTATTCCCTTGCCTCCCCTATGGTGTGTCCTTAAATTCTTTTATATTACATAAGCCAAGAACCTAGAAGCCCAGAAACCAGAGCCCCATCCCTTGATCATTTGAACAATTGTTTATATCTTTCATGTATATTCAGATGATCTTACTCCCATGAATCCCCCATTCCACACACACCCCACCAATATCCTCTGCAGCCCCCATTGTAACCCTTCTGTGATCTAAACCTTCCCTGAACATGAAGCCCATATAATAACCAAATACAATTAATATACAAATATTGGTTGTATTGTGAAAATTTTGATTTTTACTCCAATAAAAAAAAATCAATTAAATGAATGCATTGTATACTACCACAATAATAAAATACATTAAATTAGTTTTTTTTTTTTTTTAAAAAAGGCATTATAAGGAATTTGCTCTTCATCAATTTGAAAATCACACACAAAAAATATAAATATGAAGTGGACATAACATATTTCTTTAAAATATTATATTTATGAACTGTAAATCTCATTGCATTGAATATTTAAACATATAGTAAAGATGAAAGAACTATACTTGAACACCTATATATTGACTTTTAACTTGAGCATTGTACTTGAGCATTTTGCCCTAATTATTTTATTATATATCATTTCATCTATCCATTGTGCTTTCCATCAAGGCAATTGTTTATTTTGTTTTATATTTTTAATTTCTTTGCATATCAATGTAAGTTGCAAACATGAGTAATCTTCACCTGTAAACACCTCAGGATATAGCTAATAAAAAGGAAGCTATTTTTTTGAGTTGAGTGCTCTTTGTATTCGATATAATTTACAAATAGTTAAAAGCACAATAATTAAATTCATATAATTCAATGAAATTCAACAAATATAAAACCCCTGTAACACGAACAAGTTTAAAAGTATGGCATACTACCATCAACCTAGAGATTTCTCTTGGCTCTTCCAAGTATATCCAAATTCTGTCACCTGCTTTCAAAAGGCAACTCCTAATCTATATATTTAATCAACTATTTTATCAAATGTTAATTTTCGCTGTTCTATAACTTGATGTAATTTCTATCATGCATTGGGAAACCTATTTTCAAGACTCTTTTTTCAAACTCATATGTTTCTGAGATTCATCCATGTAGTTGGGTGCATAAGTATTCTGTTCCTTTAAAATTGGAGTAATATTAAATTTGATAAACATGTCACAGTTTTTCATCAAGTTTCCTTTGATGGACCCCTGTGTCCTACCCAACTTCTAGTAATTATTATTAAAGGTATATGAACATGATTGAACATGATTCTTTGGATATAAATTTTCCTTCCGGTTAGGTAAATAATGAACAGTGAAGCATCAGGTTAAGAGGCTTGGCTATAATTAGCTTTATAAGAAACTGCTTGTCTTTTGCAAAAAAGATTATATCTCATGTTACCACACAATTCATGAGAAATTAGGTTGAGCATTCTCCTCATCATCCTTTGGTGTTGTCAGACTTGATAATTTAGAAATTCTAGAGGTGTTTAAGAAAATAACATGGCATCTTTAATTACCATTTCCCTTGAGAATATACCTAAATTGAAGACATACTGAATCATTAAATGTCTTCATGAATTTAGAACTTAATTATACAGAGTATGTTCTCTAACCACAATGAATTAAATTAGGTATCAATACAAACCAATAATTTGAATTAAAAATATATACTTGTACAGTTTGTGGTTAAAAAAATCAGAAGGGAATTTTAAATATATTTTAAATTAAATTTTAATGCAGTTATGATATATAAAATTTGGTGAAATAAAGTAAAGCAGTGCTTGGAGAAATTTTTAAAATTGTAAGTGTTAATAACAGAAAAGACAAAAGGTTTAACTACAATGACCAACATTTCCAGTGACCAGGAAAAGACCAAATTGATAATACAATATGTAGGAGGAAAAAAATCATAAAGGAAAAGACAAGAAAGCAGTGATATAGTAATTAGACAAGCTGCAGGAAAAGTTGACAAAAGAATAAAGGTTTTCTTTTAAAGTATCAAACATATTGATTAACTTCTACCTAGATGTATCAGGATTAGAAGGGAATGTAAACAAATATCCAATAGCAGGAATGATATATGGGTTTTTACTGACAGTGTACATATTTTTGTATCTTTTCCTTTTCTCACTAATCATCCTTTTCCTTGTCCTCCTTCTCCTCTACCTGAGTCCAAACAATTCTTTCTTACTTTAAATTCCTGAAGACATCTTCCAAATTACTGCCATGTTATTATTTAATTCACTCCATGTTGTGTAGATTGTTAGAGAGGAATTAAATGTTATATTTTCTATTATGAATAACTTTATAAACCAATAGTTCTGATAGCATTACTGAAATACACATGCTTTTTTCAGTTCAGTACCTAGCTGTATATGTCACTTTGGATTATTCCTATGTATTCTTTATCTTGTTGCATTGCTTATGTCTCTTATTTTTTTCTCCTGCTCCAGTGATTATTTACTATTTTTTTACAGCAAGAGTTTTCATTAAGGAGACCCTTCTAAGTTTGTCCTCCTAAGATGTGTTAATGCAAGTAAGGTTTCATAAGAATTTTAGGGACAACCTAGTAATGTCTTGGGAGAAAATCTGCTGGAAATTTATTCAGGTGCCATTTAATAAATAAAGATAACTGATATCTTTATAATATTGAGCTTTCCAATCTATAAATACGGCCTAACTTTCACTTAATTTAGTTTTTTAGAATTTCTCAATGAATTTTAAAAATTTTCTTCACAAGTTCTATTGTACTTATGTTACATATCTGTGTGTAGATAGATAGATATAATATGCATATAATTTCATGCTATTAGTTATTATTTTAAATTTTCACTATCTTTTGTTTCTAGTGTATACATGTTTGATAATTTTTTGTTGGTTTCACCCAACCAATTGCTTTCTCAAACCCTATTTGAGTATAGTCTCATAATATCTATGTAGATTTCTTGTTGTGCACACTAAGAATTGTATATGCTTCTATTTGCTATTCTTTTACTTGTTTTCTGAACTTCCATACATATAATTTTCCTTTTCTTGGCTAATTCTATTGCTTTGGAAAGGCAGTGAGGGCAAGGAATGCTTTGGGTCTAGTTCCAGGCATGTATTAATTTCTCTGAAGAATGAAATCAGATAATTAATTTTTTAGTATTAATTTTTTTCATAATAAGGATTTTTAACTTGTTTTATTTGCTAAATTTTTCATCATAAATGAATTATCACAGTATATCTATGATTCCCCTGCAATGATCCTATAATATTTTTCCTTTAAATTCTGTCATGAATTGCTATATTTAATCTTCTAATTTTAAACAATATATTTTTGAAATAAATATAACTCCATCAATATATTAGATCTCTCATATCACCAATATTTTTATAGAATTTTGACCTACATGCTAACATATTTGAAATACCTAATTTATTGAACATATCCTTATCTGTTCTACAAAAATCCATTATCTGAAAATCTTTCTCAGTCAGCTTCCTCTCTTCCATTGCTAATTTGTAATGTGGACATTATATGCCCCATGTACCACATTCATGCTAATTTCTCCCTTCAGTGTTCTCAGAGTCACTTCATTCATGTAGTATCCTAAGAAAGTTCAAGTGGGCAATAAATAGTGTAAGAAATACTTAACACTTCTGAATTTTTATTGCCCTAATTTCATTCATATTTTCCTGATTAAGATTCTTTCTTTAAGAATTCACTTTATTTTTCTGCTTTTAAATATCATGACTAAGTATGTAAAATTGTTATTCCCCTGTATCTGAATTCTAAAAGATCCCGATGTTCCTTAGAAATTGTTATTTTGTAATATTTCCCTCCCTTTCTCTGTTTTCTTATTGTTTCTATATGTTGGTGTTACTAAATCTGACCTCTTTGGCATTTATCTATTTTCTTTTCTTTTCTAAATTGTATTTGTATGTCTTTTGCTTAGGTTTTACATACAATAATTTCCTCTTCTCTTTTTGATGGTTTTGACTGTAATATATGTATGGTCTAAAGGATTTATTGTTCTCTCGTTCCTTTTTTTGCACCTTGTTTTCCCATCATATGTATGTGTATACACACACACACACATGATAGATACATACATATTACATGTGCATGATTTTTATATGTGTACATATAAATGATCTTCAATATCCTTCTGTGTTTATTAAATTGGGGCATTTTATAATAGCTTCCTAATTGCTACGAAAAATCATTTTTCATTAGAGCATGAAGTTGTATAAATGCTTTCCTTTTGTGTTTGTGTATTTGTAAATCTAATGAGCCTAAATACTCTTTTCTTACATAGGAAGGCTAACCTGGTATTATGGGTTTCCTAGGATTTGTGGAATTATAAAACAATTAATGTCTGCAACAATGATATATATATGTATATATATACATTAAATATGCAGAATGGACATTTAAGAAAGTGTTGAGAAATTCTGGAGTTGTGTAGCAGACTATTATCGTGTTTTTATTTACCATTTTCATTAAGGATATAGCAAAATGGATGATATGGAGCCATTAAACAAGACTCCATGAACTTAAAAGCCTTAATTATGCAACGTATATGCCCTATGAAAATGGATTAAATTAATATCAACGACAATTAAACTTTTAGAATTAAACAACATACATTGAAACAATCTGTGAATAAAAAGAAATCAGAAGGATAATTTTTAAAAATATTTTAAATTGAATGATAAAGAAAATAGAAAACATAAAAATGGATGGAATAGAAATAAAGCAGAGTATACAGAGAAATTTGAAAATGGTAAGTGATTGTACTAGGGAGAGAGAAAAGTCTAAAAAGAATAACCTACATTTTCAATTCAAGAAGCATGGAAGAGAAAGGCAAAGTGATACACAATTAAGTAGGAGGAAGAAAATAATAAAGAAAAGAATAGAAAATGATTGTATAAAAGTAGTGTAACAAACACTAAAGCAAAAATGTTTATTTGAAAAACCAACTTCATATCTTCCAACCTAGATTTATCACAAATAAAAGAAAATGAAAACAATTACAAATAACAAAAATAAAATATGGTTTTACTGATAGAGTTTGTACACTTGTTAAAAATGAATAAAACCATTTCTATATTGAGAGGATACATTTTCATATTTATTTGATGGAAAAAGTGTATCATATAGTATAAGCAATATTTAATATTGTGCAAACAAAATCCAATTCCACTTGTTGCTACATCTTACACCACTTTCTAAATATTTGTTATTCACTATGAAGAAAGATTAAATGGATCAAGCATATGTGCTATTCAGCCAGCTCACAGGCAGAGAAAAAAAGCTTAAAAGGGATATATTCTGATTAGGGTGAGCTATTTATAGTCCACATTTCAATGAGGGAAACTACTTTAATGGGGATCTCATGTTTGGATCTATTCTGTGTCTTTAATTCTGCAGTTGAGTCTTAATTTAAATCACGTTATTACTTTGTGCAATCATTTGTAGGAAGATGAAGACAAATAGAGGAATTTGAATTGAATTTTCTAATTCGAAACAGTCAATATTCTTCTAGGGCAGTAGGATCCTGTACCTTGAAATTCTCTGAAATGTATAGGCACCGTTAAGATACTTATCCATGGTCTTCTACATATGATACAATTCATTGTTTTTACCAAAAAATCATCCAAACACCATACAAAATAATAAAAATGCAGAGAAACTTTTTCCTGAAAAATGTGTATATTATACAAATGCATGGATTTAAAAAGTTAAAATACAGTTGCATAGCTCACTGTCATTTATGTAAACAATAAAATGTTATGCAGAAAACAAATTTTGGATATATGATAGGGATAGATTCAAATCTAAGGACATATATCAAATACAAATTAACTTCATTCCATTATTTTTCAGAATTTTAAAATCCAGATAAACCTGCTTTGATGTTCAAAATATCTGTTGAACATTCTGCACAGAGCAGTTTTAATCTCTCTGTCTCACAGGGTATAGATGATGGGATTTATGAATGGGAGCACCATGGAGTAGAAGACAGCCATGAGAAGATTTCTGAGAGATGCCTTATTTTCAACAGGACTAAGGACAGCAATCAACCCAGAAATTAAAAAGAAAATTAGAATTGCCAACTGTGGGATACAGGTGGATAAGGCTTTGTTATGGGCTTCTACAGAACACATCCTAAGCACCATTGAAAATATATCATAATAGGACTTCAGTAAAAAAAGCAGAACATCCTAATAAAATACAAGAACTAAGAGCTATGACAATAAGCTCAGAAAACTGAACTTCTGAAGAGGAGATCCTCAAATTTTGAGGTACGTCACAGAAATATTGATGGATCATGTAGGATTTTGTGATAGGAATCCTGAACATGACACCTGTGTGGATAGCAGAATAGACCAACCCACTTGCCCAGGAGCCCCCAATTGCCTGTGTGCACAGATTCAGGGTGATGATGAGCCCATAGTGCAGAGGGTGGCAAATGGCAACATGGCAATCATAGGACATCACCACAGGAAAGGAAAACTCTGGCTACAAGCAAGATTGACAAGAAAATCTGAGCAGCACATGCTGGGAGAGAAATCAGTTTACATTCTGACAGAGAATTCACAACTATTTTGGGAATAGTAACTGAAATGCAGCAAAGGTCTATGAGGGATAAATTGCCTAGAAAGAAGTACATTGGAGAGTGCAGATGAGTGTCGGTTACAATGACAATAACAGTTAGAAGATTCCCAGTTAGGGCTCCCAGATAAATCACCAAGAAGAGCAGACCTTGCAGGATATGGAGTTCTCAGGAGGTTGAGAGATCCATAAGGTGGAATTTAGTGAAGATAGTTAGACTGTCCATTTCTACTAATATGCTGCCATTTCAAAATATTAAAGGGATAAGAATACATTAAAATCAAATGGAAATAGTCCACCTTACTCACAAAGAAAATGCCAACACCCTGGGTATCAGTTGAGCATTTGTATTATCTTGAGCAATTCAGCTTAGAGGAAAAGTACCTAAGAGTATTTTGAAATCAATTAATTCACATATTTCCCCTTACACTTTCTCTCCTAACTCTGCTCTAATATGCCAGTTTCAGCATTTATATGATCAGACAATCTAAATATATTGAATTATTTAAAATTAAATCAAGGCCCATAAACCTTTAACTTATGCTTCCTATTTATAGTATTTTAGTAAATTATCTTTTCAAACTCTGCCAGGAGACATCCAGTAATTATTTTCCCATTTTATGCATTAACAAAGTTTAATTCCAGAACTCATAGTAAGAAAGCCTCTACATTAGCCTTTTTGTTTGAACACTGAACCATTCTCATGTATCAGGTGACTAGGATGATTGCTAGTATCACCTAGGTTTGGCCAGCTAAATGTTAATTGGTTTCAGGAACCAATTTCAGTAACTATTTGCTGATAATTGGTTTCAGTAACTAGTTAAGGAATTGGGTTGAGGTATGTCTCAGAATGATTTTAATCCAGTGCACAACAGATGAATTATGCCTCATCACTCTTTCTTTCATCATCTGAGCATTTTCATCCTTTGAATCCTTTCTGTCATCCTTTGCAGCAATGTCAAAACAGCAACAACATTCTCTTGAGATTCTAATTGTTTCCTATTTCCCATTTCAGTGTTTCCCAAAGTTTCCTCCTTGTCTCTCTAGTGTATCTTCTTAACCAACACAATGTCTAAGAAATGCATCCAATGTAATATTACTCTTCTTCAAAGCATCTTTCCTTTCATCAGGAATGACTTACAATGTTTGAATAAGGATTATTTTTGTCCACATATATATTGACTACATGCTTTTCTAGATTTTACAGAAATCTTCTTATTCAAAATTACTTTGTAACCATAACTATTTCACTTTTGCTTGAATTGAAGCATATGAAATCATAAGAAATCCTATTCAGTCTTAAATTATTCTTTCAATTATAAAACCTATAAACTTGAGGATCTCATTTGAGAACGATTTAATTTTTCATGGAAATAATTAAATGCAGGCATATTAACTATAACATTTTAGAAATATAATTTTTAGTAATAATTATTTTTTATGTACCATCCATTTGTAACTTCAAGGTAGCATATGATTTAACTAGAATTTTATGTGGGTAATATAAATGGTGTTGATTTACTCTCATTGATTATATTCATACTAATTATCATAAGTCCTTTTGGCAGAAATTTTATTAGATATCAAAACAATTCTCAGTAATTAATTTGATGCTATTTACATAAGAATAGGTTATTGGACATAAAAATTCTGGATTAGTTTTTAATTTACCTTATCAACCACATATGCATATTCATCCTTAGAAGTTTCGTTCCTGTCCTCTTTCTCTTCAGATTGCCTCTTTCCACTTGGTCTGTATGTTTCTAAAAATTTCCTAGGCTAAATTTACCATATATTTTCTACTTCAGAGCGCATAGTGACAGTGTTAGGCATAAAGAGTGAGAGAGATTTCATGGTTTTTCCCTGCTTCTTATTAACTCAGGGATACGTAGAAAATATTTACTTCACAATTTTTTAATGTGGAAAAAATGTATGAGATACTTATTCCTCCTCAATTGTTAAACACATGAAATATAAACCATAATAAAAATCTTATTGCTTAAATACTGAAAATAAATTTTAAAATTTTCAAAGTTATGCTTCACTGTATATCTCTACAAACCCATTCATATATGAAGGACTATTTTACTTTTGAAGATTGATTTATGTGAAATGCCACGGTAACTCATTGTTGGTTCTGAATTTGCTAGCTATCCTTTACAACCTAGTTAAAGTAGTATTTAATTTATGGTGGTTTCACTAGTTCAAATTTCTTGGTAGTTTGAATCATTATATTTCAGTATTGGAATACAGCCTATGAGTCACATAGACATCATCAGGTATCATTCATAAACCTAAACAAAAATAATCAAACCAGAATCAGAAACTTTCAGATTTTCTGAGTATCAATTTATAATATGAGCAAGAAATAGAGTAATGATCTTGAAACATATCACAGCTATCTTAGTGCACTTTTTTACTAGCTATTTTTTAAAAACATATGAATTAAACTTACAAATATACCTGAGTAACGAGAAAATATTTTTATCTATCTTCTGTAATATGAATATTTCTTTTGCACAATAATAGAGACTTTACAAAACCTATGATCTTGCTTCATTCTTCCTATATTGAAATTCAGCGAGTTACTTCTCCAAAAAATTCATATTTACCCATAATCATAGGAACAATTGTGCTTCTAGATTCTTTATAAACATGGTTATTATTTTGGATGAACACATATGGGTCATATCTCTCATAAGCCCTAGAGAATTGGTTATTTCCCCCATCTAGAGGAGCCAATTTTTTTTTCAACTCCTTATTGATAAAGAATTTTTTACTCTACTCTTGTGATTAGTTAACTTTATAATAGTGCTTATTAGCAATTAAATTAGCAAAGTTATTGGTTGTTGTTAACAAGAAGAAGTATTAACAAACAAGAAGTACTACAAAATGTGTCATAGTCACTTATGATTTAGAACATTTTCAATTTTATATCAGATCATAAATATAATTTATTAAAATAAAAATATATTAATAAAATCAAGCAACTATGATAAAATTATATTTTAAGTATTTAGAAAAATATTATTGCATGAAGGAAAGTTGTTTACCATTAAGCATGTCTGTTTTGTAGGTTCACAACTTTTACTATACACCTATTGTTCATTTATGTTCATGTAGGCATGATATACTTTAGTAAAATTTTAAAAATATATCAACAACAATAAAAATAAACAAAAATTGACCAATATCTATTAAATAAAAGAAATTTGGGATTCATTTTAGAATGAATTATTTTAAAAAGTCAAGTAAAAGAATTTGTGACAGATAGTAAGTTTTGTACCAAAAGTGATTCCTTGCAATTGGAAGAGTGCAAGGAATATGGTCAGTGGCAAAAAAGGAAAAACATTAGATCATTAGTTACTCTTCCCACAAGCAGGTTATAGGAAATTAGTGCACTTATCACTCTAAAAATTGCTTATTGATCAGTGTCAATCAGGAGAGAATTAGAACATGGGAAGGGCTAGAAGCTCCAAGGAAAGTCTTGGAAATGAAGGTTCAAAAATAAAAGTCTCCAAATACCTTTATAGGTTCTCAACACAGTTATGAAAGTTGGCAGATAGTGTGCAGTGGATAAAGATAATAAGTCAAATCTATGAAAACAAATCTTCCTTGACTTACTATAGGACATTTTTGGCTTAACCAGACCCAGGTAACCTCATAAAGACCAAGAAAATCTTTGCCAATTTTAATAATCACTCCATCTTCTTAGTCTTTATATTTGTATTAAGGGCAAAAATAAGCGAATAAATGAAGGATTGTTCAGTTTCTTAAAGGCAGAGAAATTCCCTGATATGGCAAGGATATCCAGAGAGAAAAAAAATACATTGAAGAAATGGACAGGTTTGGCATCTGAAGATGACTATGAGTGAAAGTGATGGCCAGACATCTACTAAAGCCATACTAATGTTTTCATGAAAAGTACCACTAGAAGGAGGGTAATGGTAGGAAAAAACATGCAAAAATATAATACCTGAGGTTCCTGGAAATATGGCAAAATATGATTTAATGCAATTTACATAAATCATCGGTTCTCATGTTTTTTTCCTTTCAGGGACTATGCATTCTAGAAATGTTTGAAAATCCTAAATAACTTATATTTCTGTTGCTAATATCTAAGGAAATTATCATATTAAACATTAAAACTGATATATGTAAACATTTAAATTATTAGAAATAATAAATCATTAAATTTTAAAGCAATAATGTATTTCAACAAATGTTATTTTCCAAATCCAAAATAGGTTTTGAGGAAAGAGAAAAGGTTTATTTGTTTTGAAATTCACTATATTTCTGGCTTACTGGGAAATAGATGAATTATCATATTTGCAATATATTGGTTTGGTTGAAGAGTCTGAAGACAATATTGTATTACACAGATATATAGTTAGAAAGGTAAGAAATATTTGTTTAGAGTTTTAAGATGATTTTTAATATTCTTCTATGATAATAATATTCTAATCCAAAAAGTAAGTGAAAATTTCTTATAGAATAGTTCTAATTTGGAATAAATTTTTATTTTTTTAGATTTGTAACATCAAGTAGTGTTCATCTACTTGATGTTACTAGTAGAAACATTTGTTCACAGAATGATTTACAATTCTAAATTAAACCACATTTATTAATATCACCAATCCTTTCAGACAGATATTTAATTTTGGGAAGTTCTCAAGCAAATGTGTAGGAGACAATTTTTCTAAAATTAATTTTCCTCTTGAAACAAATTTCACTATGATTTTAGTAGTTTTGTTCATTATCTTCATGTATTATTGAAACAGTTGGTATACCAAAAAATTCTTAAAGAAAATAGAGAATTTCCAAATATCCCCACTTGTTTTCCTTTTCATTAACATTTTACATTCTTCTATTTCCTTATTGATCTACTGTCTAAAGGGTCGATTCATTATTAAATGTGGTGTATTGAATTCTTCTATTAGTAATGTACCACTACCTAGTTCTCCCTTCAGATTTGCCAATATTTGCTTCATATATTTGTAGCTTTGTTGTGTATAATATATATATAATTGTTTATATATATATATATATTTAATTGTTGTCTTTATCTTTAATTAGCCCTTTTATCATTATATCATTGTCCTAGGAAGCAGTTTATTTTTAGTTATAGCCATTATGGTTTACAGAAAAATTATGCAGAATGAACAGATTTCACGTATAACACTCCCACACACATAGTTTTCCTTATTATTAATATTTTACATTAGTGTGGTACTTTTGTTACAATTGGTAAACCAATATTATCATTATTATAGGGTTAACTATAGTCCATAATCACATATCCTGTTCCTATTCCCTTCTGTAACCCCTCTTTTTGTTGTAATTCTTACATATTATATCTTCATACACTGTATATCTCAAACCATAGATTATCTATAACTTTTATGCATTTGAATTTTAGAAATTGTAAAACATGTAGTTACATACCAAAAACCCAATACATTATTATGGGTTTTTATAATTACAAAAAAGTTTGACATTACCAGGAATCTTAAATTTTTATGTAATATGACCCACTGTAGAGTATCCTTTCATTTCTATCAGAAGAACTTGCTTAAAATTGTTTGTAGAGCAGCACAAGTGGTGATGAACTCCCTCAGGTTTTTGTTTGTTTGTTTGTTTTAATATGGAGATGCCATATTAATCTTCTCCTCATTTTCAAAAGTCGGTCATGTTAGATATAATATTATTAGGAGTGAATCATTTCCTGTCAACACTTTAAATATTTCATCTTAATTTGCCTTTTTGCCTTCTTGAATTTTGTCTTCATGATTTCTGTTGAGAAATTGTTGCTTAATCTTATTGGGACTCATTTGAACAAAATATTATGCTTTACTCTTGCAGCTTTCAGAGGTTGTCCTTGGCATTTGACTGTGTGATTCCAATGTGTTTGGGCATGATTTTCTATGATTTTATCCTCTATGGGTTTCTTTGAGTTCCTTGATTGTGCATATGCATGTCTTTCACTATGTCTGAGAGGTTTCCTGCCCCTCAGGAAGGAAATATTCCTACATATTTGAATATTCCTTCTGCCACTTTCTCTTTATTTTCTTTCTGTGTCTCCCACAAACCATGTATGGTATTCTTGATTTATTACCATATGTCCATTCCACCAGGTATAGAAGGGAATTTCGTAAGACTATTAGCATATGCCACAGACAAGACAAAGACTCAGTAAATACAGAAAGGAACACATGTTTTTGTCTAAGGTTGAAATTCTTTGTAGGAGGGCTGGACTTGAGACAAGAAATACCAAGATATAATATGAAAATTTAGAGTATAGAGCAATAGAATTCAAGAGAAAATTATGGAATTTTGTCCCATCCAAAAGAAAAGCATAAAAAAATCAGAAATTATTTAAAATTAAGAAAAGACATACCAAACAAAGATGTAAAATTGGTTTTCAACATGTTCAGAAACATGCAGAAAGAGCTACAGGATATCAAGGAGCCATAAATTAATATAAGGAAAAAGGAACCAGAACCAAAGAGAATCACTGGAATTGAATAACACAATAGAAGGAAGAAAATCCCCAGATAGTTTTAATAGCAGATTAGACCTGACAGAAGAAAAGTAAGTAAACTGGAATATAAAACAATTGACATTATTCAGGCTTTGAGGAGTTTTCTCAATGTAAATTCTCATGCATTTTGTTGGTAATATGAGACATTTTAAACATTTTGCAAATCATGAGCATTTTCTTATAAAATCAATTGTCATCCATCCTATGAATCTACAATTTCAGTTTCCATTATTTACCCAGTAGAACTGAAAATTATTTCCAAAAGAAGTTGCACAAAAGTACCTATAGCAGATTGATCATAATAACTAAAATGTGGGTATGGCACAGGTGTCCATCAAAGAAAAATTGGTAAGCAAACTGAGAAATGTCTATAAGAAATACTATTACTCACAATTTAAAATGAAGAAACCACTAGTATATGCAACAATATGGTTGAATCTCGAAAACAGTTCCAGTTTGGAAAAAAAAAGACTCTTACAAAAAAATTTACCATTGCATGATATAAGGTATATAAAAGTTTAGAACAAGAACATTGAATCTATGGTAAAATAAATGAATAAATTAAAAGAGTAGTAGTTATCTACATGATGAATTACTGCCATAAATTCAGTATACTGGAAAAAATAATTTGAAACCCATAAATGTTGGTGAGGATTTGGAGAGAAGGAAATCTGTATATATCACAGTTAAGTGTATAAAAATTGGAAACCATTTGATATTGCACCAGTAAACTAAGGGCAAGTTATGTTGCAGTAACCAATAAAACTTAAGTGTTGGTGATGAGAGCAGCAAAGATTATTTTCAACTTGTGACACATATCCTTTGTGTGTTGGCCATGGCTTTGCTACACAGCATCCACATATTATGCCCAGGCTATACAGCAAACACAATATAGAAAATAATGTTCCTTTGGAGAAAGAAGAGATATTTAAATGTATCAATATGCTGGGGCTTATATACATATTCCTAATTTGTTCAATTTATTTGCTAGAGAAGTGAAGTGGCCAAGTCTAACTTTCATGAATTAGGATATTATAATCCTCTCTTAGAGGGGCACCACAGAGAAAGCCATCTCAGAGAATGCATCTTTTGAACACTGGTCTAACTAAGCTTTATTAAATTAGAACATACATGCTATAACCCTGATTTCCAGCTAAGAGAGTGCTTACTTGCTAGGTGGAAGAAAGGGTCATGGAAAATGAGAAAACAACAGCAAATCTCTATGATTCTAGGGTGTTTACGTTGAGTATTTTTATTATCATGGGTTTTATAAAGCATGATCTCATGCATATCTGCATTCCTAGCCCAGTTAATTCATCAGGAGACTTCCCTATCAGGGGCCCAGAAATGAGACTTCCTAATACACTTCTGCTGAATACTCCTTCTTAGGGGGGGGGGGGGCACTAGAAGACGGTTTCTCCACCATGACTCAGTTCTCAATATTTTTTCACTCTAGACTCTGGGACCATAAAACTGCATGAGAGTTTTGTTCAAAGCTCACTGAACAGTGAAATGAGCCCAGATCTGTGTTGATCCATCTGAATCTCCCTCTCTGGCACTGCTCCATTGGGAAATGGAAGAGGGAAAAAGCAGCAGCTCTACTCAGTTCATACTCTTGCATATACTTTTTTTGGTAAGTGATTAGTAATGACTTTCTAGCTCCATTTTGACTTTAACATTTTACTTGACTACGATTGACCCCCAGTAGCTCAGCTCATACTTGACCAAATTAGCACCCAGAGCAGGGTAGCCAATTAAGAACAGTGATGCCCTGGAAAAGCAGAAGGTTTAGAGATCCCACAGGAAATTCTTGGGAGATGCTATCAGTACTGTGGGGCACTCACAAGATAAAAAAAGAAATAAAAATAAAACATGACATATATAAGTCTAAAAAAATGGTTAATATATGTACTGCCTTGACAGTAATGAAATTGAATGCTAATGGATTAAATTCTCTAATCAAAAGACACAGATTTCCAGAATATATAAGGAAATATAACCCATCTATATGTTGTCTATAGGAAACTCACCTTAAATCCAGGGGCACAAGGAGGTTACAAGAGGATAGTTGGAAAATGACTTTACATGCAAACAATAAACAAAAAAAGGTGGGAGTAGCTATACTATTATCAGACAAAATAGACTTTAAATCCAAAATTATTGTAAGAGACAGGGAAGGACTCTAATAATAAAACATGCAATCTATCAAGAAAAAATAACAATCATAAACATTTATGCACCTAACCAGGGTGCCCTGAAATACCTGAGGCAAACATTGGAAAAATAAGTGGAGAAATAGATGCTGCTACAATTATTGTGGGGAACTTTAATACACCATTATCACCATTAGACAGAACATCTTGTGAGAGGGTTAATAAAAAAACAGATAACTTGAAAATTACTTTAGAATATCTAGACCTAATGGACATATACAGAACACTATACACATATATAGCAGGACATGTAACATTTTCCAGGATAGGCCACATGCTAGGTCACAGATGGCATCAACAAATTTAGAAAGATATAAATTATACAAAGAGATTTCTCTGACCACAATGGAATGAAGCTAGAAATTAATAAGGGGCAGAGAACAAGAATAGGCACAAAGATATGGAAGTTAAACAACACACTCTTAGACAATTGGTGGGTCAAAGAGGAAATTACAAAATAAATCAGTAACTATCTAGAAACAAATGGAAATGACAACACAACATATCAGAACTTATGGGATATAGCAAAAACAGTGTGAGAGGGAAATTTATAGCCATAAATGCCTATATTTAAAAAGAAGAAAAAGCTAAAGTCAAGGACTTAATTGCATACCTGGAAGAATTAGAAAGAGAACTAATCAAAAAGCAAGTAGAAAGAAAGAAATAACAAAGATTAAAGCAGAGCTAAATGAAATTGAAAATGAGAAAGCACTAAAAAAATTTAACAAAACCAAAAGTTGATTCTTGGAGAAGATAAATAAAATTGACAAACCCTTAGCTAGACAAATAAAGAAAAAACAGAGAAGGTATAAATACATAAAATAAGAAAATAGGAAGGGCATATAACCACTGAACCCACAGAAATAAAGAATATCATAAGAGGATACTTTGAAAAATTGTATGCCAACAAGATGGAAAACTTAGATGAAACAGAAAAATTTCTAGAAACACAGAAGCAGCCTACATTGACTCATCAGAAGTAAGAAGATTTAATTAGTCATTATCAACCCCACAACTAAGAAGAGCCAAGAATCAGAAGGCTTCACAGAAGAATTCGACCAATAATTCCAGAAAGAACTAACACCAATCCTGTCTAAACTCTTCCAAAAAATAGAAGTTGGAGGGAACATTGACTAACTCACTCTGTCATCAACCTAAAATGAAAGCCACATAAAGACACCACAAGAAAGCAAAACTACAGACCAATCTCTCTAATGAACCTGGATGCTAAAATCTTCAACAAAATACTTGTAATAATATTCAACAAAACATCCAATGGATTATATCCCATGACCAAGTGTATTTCTTCCCTGATATGTAAGGATGTTTCAACACAAGAAAATCAATGTATTACACCACATTAATGGATCAACAACAACAAAAAAAAAACATATGTTCATCTCTGTTGATGCTGAAAAATCATTTGACAAAATACAGCATCATTTTTAGATAAAAGCCCTTCCAACGACAAGAATATTATAAAACTTCCTCAACATGATAAAGGGTATATATGAAAAACCCACAGCTAACATCATTCTCAAAGATGAAATGCTAAAGGCTTTCCCTCTAAGATCTGGAGCAAGACAAGGATGCCCACTGTCACAGCTCTTATTTAACATTGTGATAGAAGTACTTGCTCAAGCACCTAGGCAAGAAAAAGAAATAAAAGGCATCAAAAATGGAAAGGAAGAAGTAAAAAATTCACTATTTACAGATGGAATGATTCCAAATGTAGAAAACCATGACAAATCTAAAACAAAGCTTCTAGAGTTAATAAATTAGTTCAGTAATGTTGTAGGATATAAGATCAACACACAAAAATCAGTGCATTTCTCTACACTAATAATGAGCAATCTGAGGAAGAAATCCAGAAAAAAATCAACTTACAATGGCAAAGAGTCAAATATCTAGGAATAAACTTAACTTGACATGTAAAGGACTTATACACAGAAAACTTCTCAACATTGTTAAAAGAAATCAAAGAAGACCTAAATAAATTGAGAAATATTTCATATTCATGGATTCAAACACTAAACATCAAGGTAAGTCTTTCCTACCCAAGTTAATTTACAGATTTAATGCACTGCCAATAAAAACAGCAACAGCATTTTTTACTGAATTGGAAACACTAAATATAAAATTTATTTGGAATGGTAAGTGGATCTACATAGCCAAAAACATATTGAAATAAAAAATGAAATTGATGGAATCACACTACTTGACTTTAAAGAAGGAGTTCTTAACAAGGGGTCCATGAGCTTGAATTTAAATTAAAAAAGCATTATTCTTTTGGGGGCATGTTGGTGCAGGTGTGATATATTTATCATAGCAGAGTGTGGACTTAGTAAGGAGTCCATAGTTTCCACCTGACTGGCAAAGAGGTTTGTGGAACAAAAAAGGTTGAGAACCCTTGCTTTAAAGAATACTAAAAAGCTACAGTGGTCAAAACTGTATGGCATTGGCACAAGAATAGGCATACATTCTTTCAATCTTGAAGAATTCCAGTTAGCATTTCTTGCAGAGAATGTCTAGTGATATGAACTCCCTCAGATTTTTTTAAATCTAGAATTTCTTAAACTCTTCTCCTTTTTCATAAGACTGTATCACCAAATATTATATCCTTATTTGACAATTAACTTCTTCTAGCACTTTAAATGTGTCACCCTACTGCTTTCTCACCTTTCTGAAGAGAAAAAGGCACTTGATCATAATAGGACTCACTTGTACAAAACAGATTGCCTTTCTCTTGCAGCTTTCAGAACTCTTTCCTTGTCCTTCACATTCAATTGTTTGACCACAATATGGCTTTGCATGTTTCTCTTCAAGTTTATCCTCTTTGGAGTTGATTGGAGTTTTGAATATTCATGTCTTTCATTAAATTGGGGACGTTTTTGTCATTATTTCTCTGAATATTTACTTGGCTCCTTTCACTATGTCTTCTCCTTCTGGGACTCTCATAATGTGCATCTTGGTACACTTGAAGTTGTTCCACAGGTCTCTTAGAATCTGTTCACATATTCATTCTTTTTTATTTCAGTTTCTCACACTGGATTATTTCAATTGTCTTGTCTTCAACTGCACTGATTCTTTCTTCTGCCAGTTCTAATCTGCTGTGAAATTCTCTAAGGATCTTATTTATTTCAGATATTGTGAACTTAAACTAAAGTATTTTTCTGTAGTTCCTTTAAATCACTTATATTTCTTTATTAAGATTCTCATAGAGCTCATTCATCATTTTCCTGAAGTCTTTTAGTAGTTTCCTCCTGTTTTCTTTTATATATTTTAGTATATTGAAGATCATTCTTTTCAAAGATTTTGACTTATATATGTGCAAAATCTGTTTTTCTTTCTTGATGGCTTCTGAAGTAAATCTTGTTCCATGTGGATGAGCCATCATTTCCTGTTCATTGTTTGGCATGTAATCTTGTGTTACATATTGTATATTTTCATATCTTAATATGTTAACTATATTATTTAGTCCCTGAGATTTCTATTACTTAAATTTGTATCCAGCTAGTTTTGTGCCCAGTTTAACAAAAACAAACAAACAAGCAAATGCAAATATCACCTTTTACAGTCTTTGAAAATTTGCTTTGTGCTGACTGATGCTCTACTTCATTGTATATCCTTCCAAGCAGATCAGCCTGAGGTGAAATTACAAGGACCTCTGTGTCTTTTGTGATCCTAAGTCTTGCTCTGATCTTGCACCCCTGGTCTTAGGCTTGTGTTCCTACCCTTAGGTTTCTTAGGAATAAGTTCCTGTTCTTAGGATTTCCCCTGTTTATGTAATCAGAATGTCCCCTCTGCTCTCTATGAATTAGATTCCACCCTCCCACCCCAGTGCTTGATTCTATGTCTTTAAATCCACAATCCTTTGCCTTAGACCACTATGATTTAATTACATATTTTTTAGAGGACATTAACTGTGCCAAGTTGCATTTGCCTATAGAGCAAGTTTTGGGGGATGAGCCAGAGACAAGTGATATGGTCCAATCATGCAGATGGCCACTGGGTAGATTGGCAATGACATGTAGATATCCTTGTATGTGTGTAGGGCTTACTATGCTCCCTAAGGATCTGGGTCATAGATTTGCAGGAGCACAGACCACTCCACAATGTACCAGGTAAGGATTAAGAGAAGGGACTCTAAGTGCACCATAAGTTTTTCTTACTAGTTTTAAGTAGCATTTTCTTGATTTCATACTCCCCCATTAATGCAACACTAATTTTTCCCAGAGTTTTGAGGAAAATGAATTTGTCAGTCTTGGCTAGTTGTCAAAACATTCCATGGGGGAATGAAAACTGGAACCACAGGTAGTACACTTGTATTCTCTGTTTTTTTTTCATTATTCTTTTTTGAGTGCTATGTCTATATGACACTAAAATATTACAGCTTTATTAGATGACTGGCCATCATTTTTCCTCTAACTCATCTCAATAGGGAAAATCTGTCTGTGTCTTCTATGCATTTTGATACATTCTGAATTATAATTCTCACTATTCACAAGTTTGCAGTATCTATCATGCTAGTTTATACTTCAGAGAGTTGCCTTCTTCCCAAGT
>JAKSZT010054321.1:597152-622889 GCA_026826555.1 Tolypeutes matacus
ATCTATCATGCTAGTTTATACTTCAGAGAGTTGCCTTCTTCCCAAGTACCCAATAATAGAGAACATGGAGCTATAATGAAGGGTAGGTAATGATCTTCTTTAAAATGATATTATTTTTTAAAATGGCACCCAAAGATTTGAGTTATAGTTTGGATTGAAAGGACAGAAAAAATAGGATATAAAAATTGTGTAAATTTTGAACTAATACAAGTACCATGAATGAAATAGTTCTTAATCTAGACACTAAAGGATAGGTAAAAATATGTAAAGGCAAAAGACTTATGATGACATTTCATGGAAATCTGCAAGCTTAAGCAAATTTAGCCCTTAAAAGATTTTTTAAAAATCAAGGTATACAGAGAAGTTTCTACTATGACAATTTTGGATATTTATTGTCTGGATATCAAGAAACATCTATGCTGTATGTATATCTGTGCTGGTGCTATGTAAGCCAAAAAACATGTTCTTAAACATCATCCATGCCTGTGTGTGTTGTCTCATTGTAAATAAGATCTCTTCAAGATGTTACTTCAGTTAAGGTGTGGTCCAACTCAATCTGGATGGGCTTTACTCCTATTACTGGACTCTTGTGTTAGCAGAATGAAATTCAGCTAGAAAGAGAGAAAGTCAAAGCAGTCAGAAGTTGAACATTAATGGACTATAGAAGGGAAGAGAGAAGACAGCAGAGACCACCATGTGCACTACCATGGGTCAGAGAAACTAAGGACCAAGGATTGCCAGCAGCAGGCCCCAGAAACCCATAGTCTTCTGGGACAGACATCGACTTCATGATGCCTTGATTTTTGTCCTTTTCCCGGCCTCAAAACCATGAGCCAATATGTCTCTATTTTTTAAGCCAATCCACTGCTGATATTTGCTTGAGCAGCCAAGGAAAATTAAACATTCTTTTAGTATTTTATTGTGTTTCATCTGTTGACAATTGATGAGGAATAAGTTTCCCATTCATGTTGTTGTCCACATTTTAAAATAGTGAAGGAAATAAATTCTAAATGTTACCGAGGTTAAAGAGCAGGAAAAAAAACACAATTATTTTTTATACACAATGTCAATCAATTAAGCATCATGATAAAATGTGAAGGAGAAGAAAAATGGTACCTTCAGCAGAGAGAAACTTGACAATTTGTACAAAAGAAAGAGATGCAATATGAAGAGAAAGAGTATAGTAACATTAAATATCAATATCTAATGAATGTTTTGATAAAACAAATGAAAGAACAATTGGAGTTCTAATTTGGTATAATAACCTGCCCCTTAGATCAATAATTTAAACTTTATTATTGAGTATTACATTTCATATGTAATAAAAGCGTTAAAAATGTATTAAGAGATATATCCCAGTGGATTCCGAGTAATATTTTGGGAAATCTAAGCACCTTTTAAAATATATTTATATATATATATATAAACAACATTTTTGTAAGCAAATACACATATACGCATATATATTTATATATCATTTTGCAAATGTTTGTATGTATTGTATGAATTTTGATTTTTACCCATAATAAAAAATAAAAAAAAAGAAAAAGCTGCTGAAAAAAAAAAATAATGCTACTATTTAGATTTATATGCTTCATCTGAAAAATTTATCTTACAAATAGGAGTTTTGCCCTGTTTCTCCAGAATAAATGTACCTATGTCTAAAACTTTAAATGATAATGAAAAAAGACAGATTGAAATAAAAAAAAAATGTATTAAGAGAAATAGTATAAATATGACCCGGTAGCTGAAAAGTTCTTTGATATTTGATTTTATTTTAAATCTTTTCATCTACTAGATTCTCTTATACTATAAATGTTGAAATTAATATACACTAACAGATTAGGAAAGAAAATGAAAAGACAAGTAAGTGCATTGCTTGATTTCAATACACTCCTTTGTACATTTCCTATACATAAATTCCTGATTAGAAGACATATTGAGATAAAAAAAAAAATGTGTATTTCATTTGTGGGTAATGTGCATTGTATCCATTTTAAAATTTAAGAACATATACAAAATTACATTTAAGATATTGAAATACAAGGTAAATAAACAAATGGACAGAGAAGGAGTAGTGCAGTTAACCTGGCATTGCCTGGGGAGAGGATTCCTGGGCCCATTAACAAGTCCTTCTCTAAATTGCATCTGGATCAGGCACAGTGAAGAGTGCTGGCAATCTTAAGTCAATGCAGCCTTCAGCTCCTCAGTTTGGTGATGAACTCTAAAGTGAACACTTGTGGGTAGGCATCACTGAGTGCTCCCTGGGGGCTGACTTCATCTCCAAGATGCCATGATTCCAGCACAGTTCCCCCCTATGCAGAACAGGTTCTGTTAGTAGAATGATTTGGGTTCTGGACTTCTAGATTCTTGGCTATGTTTCATAAAAGAATTTAGAGTTATACCATAGAGTAGGCAAAGGAGAAAAGAGTTTATTAAGAAATGAGAAAAATCTAAAGTAAACACCCAAACATGGGTGCAGGACATGCTATAGGGTGAGATGCCTCCATTTGGTTTTTAGGATGATGTTAGTATATTCTTGCATTACTGGGAAACAAGGCACAGATTAAAACGCAAACAATTTGATCATTGTCACAGAATTCATGCTCAGGGATGCCTCAAGTTCCCAGGAGACCCAAATCTTGGAAAGTTTGCTGTTCTTAGCAATTTATCTAGAAGTCCTGATTGGGAACCTATCAAAAGCTTCTGTCACTGTGGCAGACCCACATCTACCCTAAATAAATATATTTCTTTATCAGCAATTTATCTCTCATAGACCTTTCTTGGATTTCAGTTACTATTCCCAAATATATTGTGAATTTTCTAAAAGGGAGTAAATTGATTTCTCTCCCATCATGTGCTGCTCAGATTTTTGTTTATCTTCTTATATCCACAGAATTTGCTTTCCTTGTGGTGATTTCCTATGATGACTATGCTGTCATTTGCCTTCTTCTGCACTATGGGCTCACCATCAACCCATATATGTGCACACAGGTAGCTAGTGGTTCTATCTCAGCAAGTAGATATCTCAGGACTGGTCTTGTTTATATCTACAGAGTTGACCTTCCTAGTGGTGATGCCCTATGATCATTATGCTACGATTTGCTACCCACTGCACTATGGGCTGACCAACATCCCTCACCTGGCACCAGTCAGCTGGTTGTTCACAGTCAAGTGGGATGGTAGGTTCTGACATCCACACAGGTGCCATGTTCAGGTATCCCTTTGTAAAACCTAATGTGATTCATCAATATTTCTGTGTTGTGCCTCAAATTTTGAGGATCTCGTCTTCAGATGTTTGGTTTTCTGAGTCTGTGGTCATAGGTTTTAGTGTTTGCATTCCCTTAGTATATTCTGCCTTTTTTATTTTATCATATGTTAACATATTTTCAATGGTGCTTAGGATGCATTTTGTGGAAGCCAATAACTAAGCCTTATCCACATGTACCTGACAGTTAGCAATTCCAAATTTATTTGTAATTTCTGGGTTGATTTCTGTCTTAGGTAAATAAAGGATCTCTTAAAAATGTTCTCACAGCCTTGTTCTACTTTATGGTGCACGCATTCATAAATCCCCTCATCTATAGCCTGTGGCACAGGGAGATGAACACTGCTCAAGGCAGAATGTTCAGCAGATATTTTGAGTTCCCAAGCATAAATTTTCTTGATTAAAATCTTCTTAAGGACCTCTGGGAAGATTGCTTCAAAACACTTAGGCAGGGCTCAACTCTCACACACACACACAAAAATGGAGGAACAACAAAAAGCTGTCAAGGAGCCTGCTTTGGTGCTCTGAAGAACAGGAGAGGGCTACAAACCCAAGAGCAATTTATTAATTTACAAGCTTGCAGTTTTGAGGCTGAGGAAAATGTCCAAATCAAGGCAGCATCAAGAGATGCTTTCTCTAGGAAGCCTGGCTGCCAGCGATCCTGGACTCTGTCATTGGGCAAAGTATCTGCTGGTGTCCCCCTTCTTTTCCAGATCTAATTCCTACCAGTTTCTTGATTCTGTGGTTTTCTCTCCTTTAACTCCATATTCATCCTCTTTATAAAGGACTCCATTAAAAAGATTAAGACTCACATTGAACCATGCCTGAACTGAAGCAACCTAATCAAAATATCCTATTTACAATAGGAATGGATTAGTTTAAGAACATGATTTTCTGGGGTACATACAATTTGAAAACATTAAAGGCTACATTCTTATCAAAGAGGGTACACTTGAAGGCAAGATGTATGGCTCAATATTAAGGCAATTTTGCATCATACTAGACAAAACAATGCTAAATTTATAGTCACCTGTAATCATGATTTCCAAATATATAATGCCTAATATGTTGTATCACAAGGGACAACTGAAAATATTCAAAACTATACCTGGATAGGTAAAAACAATCCAGTCAGTGTAATCATCATGAGACAGCTATCAGGAAAGGTATAAAAGTTTTGAACAGTATAGTTGACTAGCTCCTAGTAGTACAGAAAGTGCATTTAAGTGTATGTTGAGTGCTTTGACATAAAAAGTGTGTGCTGTCTAATTAGTTGAATTAAAGTGGAAATCAATGACAGAAAGGTACCCAGCACCTCTAAAAAACATGATGAGACTTTCTACTTTCTTAACACGATAAAAAAATGACCCCCTATACCATAATTGTGAAGCTTAAACAGTTATTGTGGTGCTTCCTAATATGTATGCACTTTGTGCTGGGTCCTAGTCTAAATGGTTACATGTTCCATTTAGTCCTACCCCCAAATGGCATATGAGGGTGGACACCATTGTTAATGTGCTAACAGGTGGAGAAACTGAGTTATCAGAGATAAAGCAATGTGATGGTGATCACCCAGCTCACAGGCTGTTGTGCTGGGCTTTGGTACCAGGCTTATATATACTTTGGACAATTTCAGAAAGACTGTTATGTCATCACTGGCAATACCAAGAGTTTGTTTTGACTAGTGAAAATCACTCTATTCCTAAGAGGAAAACCCTCAAGATGAGCAGGAAACCTCAGAATCCTGGGATTGGGCTGAGATCAGGCTCTGGGTATCCTTCTCTGCTCCTTGGTCCCTAAGATCCACAGGCATTTCACTTTAAGAGCACTGAGAATATTAGGGGAACTGTGACTTCTTTCTATGTGATTACCCATTCAATCTACACCATTTTCTACATTCAAATACACTAATATATCTTATATACAAGTGCTGTTCATAGAAGGATTTTACTTGGGTCTTGTTCCCAAACCACCTAGAAGCAATTATCTCTTTGAAATTACCTGTGGGCACTGGCTATTATTAGTGCCAAAGTCTGTGCTCCCTGGGGTTTCCTATTTTTGGATATAAAACTTAACATGAAAGCTCTTGTTACAGTAGAAATCTTCCAGACAGGATGTCAGTCATCTCTACCAAATATGCCCACTCATCCTTGCCCCCAGGTGAAACATCATGAACCCTTGTCACGAATCTTGACTTGTCTATCCAGCATAAGTAAGAAACAAAATTAACTTTTGAGACTTTGTTGTTATTAACTCTTTCTTTCTTCCTTCCTTTCCTTCCCCTCCAAGAATCACCTGTATTTCTTTCCTGCACTGCTTAATTGATTTTTTTTTTCAGAGAAACTGTCAAGGGGACTATGATTAATATATATATATATATAAATATAAAAGGAATTCACACAATGAGACAAATCTCTTCTTTTTCATTCAATAAAATAAACTCAGTTGACGCTGTTTTAGGAGAATTGATAGATGTTCATGGAAGCAAAGAGTGAGCTGGTTGCAACACCAAATGGAGCAGGGGCAGGAGCAGCTTTGCACACTGACCAGAGCTTCAGTATTCAGAATGCTAATTTAAATTTATACTTAAACAGATCTAATTCTGATTGATGTGTTTTACCCAAAACGAATATAAACAATGATTTATGTGTACTATTGCAAATCAATTAATTTCAATAATTATTTTTGTTTTATCTTCTCTTTACCCACACACTACTAGATGCAGTTGGTAGTACATAGGGAATAAGTGAATCCTTGTCATAAAAATAAATAGTGCACATGACCCCTTATACTTCAGGTGTAATTCTAGGACTTTCTCATAACATCATGAAATCCATGTAAGCATCATGAAAACCATGTAAGCTGCTTACACATAATTCACCCTAAAATATATTTAAGGTAGATATTATAAATAAATTAAAGATTACAAGCATGTCTCAATAAATAAATAAATAAATATATATATTAATTATCAAAATGTCTTCTAATTCATTAAGTCTTTGCAGAAAAGGCAAAAACTCATTTGCTTTTACAATTTAATATATATGAACACCTGTGCAATAGCCTAGTTATCCCAGGAGAACATAACTTCGTGAGTTAGCTTCCTGTACCCTGTATACTATTTAAGAATGTCTTAGGTTAACAATCTTTATTTACACGTGCATAACATTTTATGTTTTCATATTTCTTTTAAAGGAAAACTGCATTATCAAATTCAGAAGCTGGCATTCTTATAATTCTTTGCTTCTGCAATAAATAAGAGCAATATGAATTTGAGATGGAAGAAATGGAGAGCTTAAACACGCCCCCCTTTAAAACTTATTATTATTGGTTTACTTTTCATTAGCATTGCTACCATTATGAAAATCTCTAATTACTTTTACAAATATTAAATACGTGAAGTACGTATTTTTACAAATTTTAAAGAAAAAGAAACCGAGAGTCAAAGATACATATGAAAATCTTCATATGTAGCAAATATATGGTAGAGACAAGATAGAAAATATATCTTCTTCTGTACTCTGCAAAGATTTAACTCTGCTCTGCTGACACATTATAAATTCTAGCTAGAAACCTACAATTGATTGGTGATTGTGAAATAATAAATAAAATATGTTTACTGTGTTCCAACTGTGAAATCCTTCTGAATTTTTGTAATATGGTAGAAGCCTGATATAGGTTTTCGTGAGGAAAAAATTTAAGAAATCATTTTTAAGACCTCAACTTCTGCAGGAAGCTGGCTTAAACAGGTTAAAGCCTCTTGTAAATAGTGAAGTTAGCTATTTTAATTCAAGTCATCATACAATGCTATCTGTAAGTTTTCAGTAAATGTGTTAGTATAAAACAAGAACAACTACTACTCACTGAAGTAGTTTTTTGAAGGATCCTGAAATTAAAAAAGAGCAAAGAAACAGAAAACTTTTATTCTTGAACACAGGAGCGCAGTCTGAAAGTGACAGGCATCCTGCTTTCTTACAGTTAGCAGAGCTTCTCTAGAACTAGTTACATTTGTCAGGAGAAAAGGGAACACAGAGCAGGAATGTGAAGTGCATCAACACTGAGAATTAGAGAGCACTAGATAAGCAAGTCTGAAAATGTACACTCTGCAGTTTCAAAGCAACAAGGAAAGACATTCTCATTTTGATGACATGAGTTAAAATATGATTCAAAGCTGAAGGAACTTCAGAAGAAAAGATTCTGATCTGAGTGTTAAGTAAGGATTTCACTAAGGGTGACTGTAAAAAGGAATTTTATGAAGGAATCCGGTGTAAGCATAACAGCCATTAATGAGCCACATGTCAAGCAATGTCTTTCTATATTAGCTTATTCAAGTTCTGAAATATGTTCAGGTTTTATGGGAAAGCATAACAGTATTTGACACAAAACAGAAGAATAAACATATTAATTTAGTGAACCTGATATTATTAACATATAAATATTTTTCCCCATGGATAGTATCTACCTATCAAGAGTTGCAAGTGATTCTTTTGAACAGAGAAAACTAAGCAGTACATAGAGTTCAGGGAGTACATGGAGAAGCATGAGAAATGTATGATGGCATTTAATGGGAACAATTTAGTGATCATGGAAAGATTATTATTATATTTTGATAAACTCTGAATAAATAGTACCCTCTGATCTGTACTCATATTCTACAAGATCATCATATTATCATAAATATTAACATTTATGGAATATTAGTAATGAGAATGGATGCACAGAATTTACCTATATTAAATCTTCTTAATCTTCTAGACAAATCTTTAAATTCCAGTAAATCCATTTTATAACTATTAAGTGATAGAAATAAATACAAACATATGCACAAGCTCATAAATATTATATTTTACTGCTAACCCTATTTTGGAAACAAGTGTAAAAAACAGGGAGACCAAAGAGCAAGAGGAAACATTATGTTATAACCTACTAACTAAAATGTTTTAATTGGGGTAAAAAATGGATTAATTCAAGGCAATATGTGAACTTAGATTAATTCCTTCTACTTGTGGATCCTCCATGTTTCTTAGGGATTATTTGTCTGACTCTTCATGGCCAAGGGAAATGTTCCTAAGATGCCCACATTCACCACAGTGACTGAATTCCTGCTCACAAGGTTTTCTGATGTGTTTTAGCTCAAAGTCTTACATGCCCTGTTATTCCTACTGATGTATTTGGCAACCCTGATGGGAAATCTTCTCATTGTCACAGTGATCACCTTCAACTGGGAACTTCACAGCCCCATGTATTTCTTCCTTAGGAATCTGTCTTAGACCTGTGCTACCTTTCTGTCACAGTCCCCAAGGCATGTGCCATCTTCCTGTTTGACAACACGGCAATCTCAATGGCTGGATGTGCAACTCAGATCTTCCTTGTATGTTTGTTTGGTTATATAGAGTTGCTATTCCTCACTGTCATGGCCCGTGACTGCTATGTGGCCATCTGCAAGACCTTCCACTACCCTGTGGTCATGAACCCTCGGGTCTGTGTCCAGATGACTCTGGCCTCTGTACTCAGTGGTCTGGCCTACTCAGGATTCCACACTGGCAAAACATTCCAGCTGTCTTTCTGTCAGTCCAACGTGGTCCAACAGTTCTTCTGTGACATCCCCTCTCTTTTGAAGCTCTCCTGCTCTGACACCTTAAACAATGAAATTTTACTTTTTATCTTTCCATTGGTGGTTGTTGGTGGCTGCTTTGCCTTCATCACCATGTCTTATGTTCACATATTTTCTACTGCGCTCAAGTTTCCAAACAGGGGTGAGTGAGGAAAGGCCTTTTCCACCTGTGTCCCTCACATCCTCGTGATGACCGTCTTTATCAGCTCAGCTGCTACTGTGTATATGAAGCCTATCTCCAGCTCACCCACAATTCAGGACACGATCACTTCTGTATTCTATTCTATAATCCTTCCTTTCTTGAATCTTATTATCTATAGTCTTAGAAATAAGCAGATAAAGGAAGCTGTAAAGAGAGTTATGAGGAGAAAGCTTTATTCAGGAAAAAGATAGCATAATTATTTGAAGCTCAATTTTTCAATCAAGAAAAAAAATTTTGAGACTACTGTTTCAGGGAATTCCTGTTTACCTGTGATTTATTAATGCCCCCCACACCTTGATCACAAAGCAGAATTTATTTAAAACTGTATTTTGGTATATTTGGTCCTACACTTAATTTGCATTGACTTTGCAAAAGATCTAGACACTGAACAGCACAGCAGGTTGCAGTTTCCAGGTACACTCCCAAGTGCCCCCAGAGAGGCGTCCCTTGACCCTTTCAGCAAATTTGCTGTGTTTGTGTTTTAAAATTGACAGTGTTGTTTAGACAATATAACTTTTAATGTCTGTGTACAAAAACACGCTGGTTTTAAGAAACCAGTGTTTCAGGGAAGAGGGGAGACCTGCTTTGGCATCCTCTTCTGGTGGGTTTACATGAATTTCTGCATGTTGGAGAGTGTCTTGATCCAAAGAGCAATGATTGCTGTGTGTTCTTTATTGCTCTCCTGTGTTAATTTCATTTTAAAACCTCTAGAGCATTGGGCCTTGTACTAATTTTTTGCTGTTGTTATTCCAGGCAAATTATCAGTATGAAGGAGAACAAAATGTCATAGTGGCCTAATACTTTGTGAATCTTGAAGCTGTAGATTGGTGTGCAGGAGAGAAACAGGCACAGCCAACAGTAAAACACAAGAGGAAGCCAGGTGTTTGCATTTAAAAATAATATTTATATGATTTTATTCGAGGAGTTGTGAGCTTACATAACAATCATGCACAATGACAAGACCATCCAGGTTCTGTGGGCAACAAGTCTTGCAGCAATCACAATGATTTGTACCTCAGGCACATATGACAGTAGGAGTTAGGTGTGAAAACACTGAAGCAAAGGGGAATATTCTTAATGACAACAGCTGGTTTGATTTTTAGAATCCATTTATGTTTGTTTCTCTACACAAGTGCCCAGTGATAAAATAGGATAGTTGGTCAGAATGTAAAATTATTCTAGAAAGCAAGCAGCTCCCTGTTTGAGGATATGCCTTAAGCTTTCCTGGTTTGTACTTTTTTTGCTCATTGTATCAAGCAGCAATCTATAAGAAATTCTAAAGGTCTTTCTATATTTTCACCTCTCATGCTAAGAAAAGTAGGTCTTTCCCTCCCAGTCTTTATGCCTTCCTGTTTTTGTTTGACCTTTTTCAAAACACCTTTTTAAAATCATTCTGAATTCTAACCTAATCAGGGCTTATACCACTGCTGATGTAAAATCACAAAGGGACCTAGTAGATAGTCTAGCCAAGTGAAGAAAACCATGGGATGTTTTGAAATGGAATCAGTCACTACAGAGCTGTGTGAGCTGTGTGACAATCAGAGGATCAAAAACACATATAGTGTGTGATCTAGGAGATGCTTATCTCCAGATGTTGCTTTGCATATACATTTTCACATCTGTTGTCTGGGTTGGATGTGTATTGAGCTTCAGTGTCAGGCTTTTATTATGTATCATCAATCAAAGATACTATTAATGAGATTGTATCGTGTGAAAATTGGCAAGTATGTACAAATCAAGTCTCCTTGAATTTCAACCTCTTCTTTTAATGTAAGAAATAAACAGTTCTAAAGAACAACCTTCTTAAGTTTCAAGTATACTTTGAATATTATTATTTTACCTGCATTTTTGCTAATTTATGAAAGTATGTTTCTAAGATAAATTATTTGATAGACATTGATAAAGTAGATTTTACATATTTGTAAATATCAACAATTAGCTTTACCAAAATGATGGCAAATTTGTACTCCTGCCAACAGCATTCTATTCATGTACCTACTGGCCTGTATATGATATGGTCATTTACTAATTCTTATTAAATTTATGGGCCAAACATCTCATTGTTGGTGCAATTTGTACCTCCATTAGTCCTAGTGGAGTAGATATTAGTTCACAACATATAGAATTGAAGTATATTTGACACTATCAAGAGGTGGGAACAATGCATTATTATAATAAAAAATGATAAGGAATGGAAACAAATTCACAGGAACAAATGAAGGTAATCAGAAATGTTAAATAAGAAGGTTAATAAAAGTAACACCACAAATATATATATATATATCTTTTTGAAGTAATGTAAACATTGTCTGAAAGAATGATAGCACAAGTCTGTGATAAAACTGAGAGCCACTGTGTATACATTTTCAATGGATTGTACAAGGCATGGAACTATATAATACAGTGAATCATGTGGTTGGTTATAGACTGTGGTTAACATTACAAATATGAAAGCATTCTCTCCTGAACTATCACAAATGTACAATATTAAGACATGGTGCTAATAATGAGGAAGTTTATGGAAAAAATACACCAAATGTAACCTGTGGACCATAGTTAGAAATAATATTTTGGTGATGTTCTTTCATAATCTCTAATAAAATTTCCAAAACAATGTAAGGTGGAGGTGGAGGGATGATGTATGGGAGTTCTGCACAATATGCATGATTGTTTGTAAGCTCACAACTTCTTTAATAAATAAAAAATTCCTACAATTCAACAATAGGACAAAGTATGAAATTAAAATATGATCAAAGGATTTTAGCAGACATTTCTCCAAAGAACATATAACAATGGCCAATAAACACATGAAAATATGTTCAATATTATTAGCCATTTAAGAACTGGAAATCAAAATCACAGTGAGATTTCCCTTTACACAGACACAAATGGTTATTATTTTAAAAATGTAAAATGACAAATTTTGATGAGGATGTTGAGAAATTGGAAAATTTGTACATTGTTGGCTGTAATGCGAAGTGGTGTTAAGTACTGAGGAAAACAGTTCGGCATTTTCTCAACAAGCTAAACAAAGAATTCCATATGACCCGGCACTTCCACTCCTAGATATGTACCCCGAAATATGAAAACAGGAATCATATACTTGTATATGATTTATAGAAGCATTATTTGCAATAGCCAAAAGTTAAAAACAACTGATGTCCATCAACGGATAGATAAACAAAGCCCCAGGATGTGTATATCCATTGCAAGGTGATGTGCCACACCAATGAAAGATGTTTATGTGTGAGGTTGTGGGAGGTGTGGGATGTGGGGTATATGGGAATCCCTATAATTTTTGTATAACATTTATGTAATCTAAGTATCATTTAAAAAATAAAAAAATTATTAAATAAAAAAGGCATGCTATAGAAATACAATAGAATATTTTTCCTAGGTAAAAAGGAATGAAATTTCAAGGATCTTGAAAACATTGTGCTAAGCAAAATAACTGAGGCAAAAAACACAATTAATATATTATTCCATTTATAGGAAATATATAGAATAAGATCACTCATAGAGATAGAAAGTAGATTTGAGGTTACCGGGAGATGGTGGGTGGGGGCGATGGGAATTATTGCTTAATGGGGACAGAGGTTTATTTAGAATGATGATAAAATTTTGTTAATATATACTGGCTATGGTAGCATACATTGTATGGGTAATTGATGTCCTTAACTGTAATACTTAAATATGCATACATGGCAAATAAAAAATAAGTTAAAATAATGAAATTGAGAATAAAGTTCCACTTATATTAGCTTTAAAAGGAATTGATAAATCAGAAATAATCATATACATTTATGCGCAATTATTCTCCATAAAGGGCCCAAGACAAATCAGTTGGTAAAATAATAGTCTTTCAACAAACAGTGCTGGAACAACTAGATATCTAGAGGCAAGCAAAACAATTTGGTCTGTGTAATCAAACCATACTAAAAAATTAACTAAAAATGAATTATAATCATATATATAAGGGATCAAACTATAAAAACCCTAGAAAAAGTTGTAAGAGCAATACCTCATGACCATATATTAAGCAAAAGGTTCTTAGATATAACACCATAAGCAGAAGAAGCAAAAACGAAAATAGAAATTTTAGAGTCCAACGAAAATAAAACTTTCATGTTCAAATGACTTTACCAGGAATGTGACAAAGCACCTTATCAAATGGTAGAACAAATTGCAGGTCTCATCTAGAATACAGTTCAATCTAAAATACACAGGCATGGAATTTACATATAATATATAAAAATCTCTTACAACTTAATGACAATTTTTTTAACATAGCTGCTATTTTGTTTATTATCCCTAGTTTATTGTATTCGTATTTTGTAAAAAACAGCATTATATGTTATATCACCAATATTCGTATTTTCCATGAGACTTTACTGTTATACAGTCCCAAGTTATATTTTCAGCTTGTCTTCTAGTTATATATCTGTACTCATGCTTTCCCTTTCAACAGCTATCATGCCTATAGAATAGCTCTGCTAGTCACAAACAGTATAATGAGCTCTTAACATTTCCATTCATTTCCAAAGATTTACAATCTTTGAGCCAATTCTGCACAGAATAACCCTCAACTTTCCATCCTCTACCCACCTTCTATTTTCTGTTGACCTATATTGTAATTATTAATTCCCTGAGTTTATATAATATATGTGTGTGTGTGTGTGTGTGTACAGTTCATAATAGTGCAGTCATATAGTATTAATTCTTTTGTGTCTGGCTTGTTTCACTCAACATAATGTCCTACTGGTTCACCTATGTTGTCATATGCTTCATGATTTCATTTCTTCTTAATGCTGCATAATATTCCATCGTGTTTATATACCACAATTTGCTTATCTGTTCATCAGTTGATGGAAACCTAAGTTGTTTCCAACTTTTGGCTATTGTAAATAACACTGCTGTGAACATCAGAGTGCAGATGTCTATTTGTGTCACTGTTCTCAGTTCTTCTGATTATATATCTAGCAATGGTATTTCTGGGTCACATGGCAAGTCTATATTCAACTTGCTTAGGAATACCACACAGTACTCCACAGTGGCTGTATGATTCTACGTTCCCACCAACAGTGAATAAACATTCCCATCTCTCCACATCCTCTCCAACATTTACAGTTTTCTGACTTTTTAATAGTGGCCAGTGTAATAGGTGTAAATGATATCTCATTGTAGTTTAGTTTTGCATTTCCCTAATCACTAGTGATGTTGAAC
The DNA here is from genome assembly GCA_026826555.1 of Tolypeutes matacus. NCBI lineage: Eukaryota > Metazoa > Chordata > Mammalia > Cingulata > Chlamyphoridae > Tolypeutes > Tolypeutes matacus. Next base: position 611,460 of record JAKSZT010054321.1, read on the forward strand.
ATTTTTTCATGTGTTTCTTCACAATTTGTATTTCCTCCCTGGAGAACTATCTTTTCAAGTCTTTTGCCCATTTTTAAATCAAGTAGTTTGTCTTTTTGTTGTTGAATTATATGATCTCTTTATATATCACAGGTTTTAAACCCTTATGGGATATGAGATTGCCAAATATTTTCTCCCATTGGTTCGGCTACCTATCCTCCCTTTTGACAGAGTTCTTTGAGGTGAAAATGTGTTTAAATTTTGAAGAACTCCCATTTATCTCTTTTTTCTTTTGTTGTTCATGATTTTATTGCAATGTTTAAGAAACTACCACCTACCACAAGATCTGGAAGATGTTTTCCTACATTTGCTTCTAGGAGTTTTATTGTTGTTGCTTTTATATTTAGATCTTCTATCCATTTTTAGTTAATTTTTGTATATGGTGTCAGATAGGGTTCCTCTTTCTTACTTGTGGATATCATTATCCATTTCTCTCAGCACCTTTTGTTGAATAGACTGTTCTGGCCCAGGTTGAAGGGCTTGAGAGCTTGTCATAATTCACTTGATCAGTGAATGATCATGTAAGGGGCTTTTTCTGAGTTCTCAGTTTGGTTCCATTGGTCAATGTGTCTGTCTTTATGCTAGTCCATGATGTTTTTACCACTGTAGCTAAATAATATGCTTTAAAGCTAGGAAATGAGAGTCCTCCCACTTCGTTCTTTTTTAAGGACGTTTTGGCTATTCGGAGCCCCTTACCCTTGCAAATAAATATGGTAATTGGTTATTCACTTCCACAAAAAAAAAGCTCTTGGGATTTTTATTGGGATTGTGTTGAAACTGTAAATCAGTTTGGGTAGAATTGACATCTTAAAGATATTTATTCTTTCAATCCATGAACACAGAACGTCCTTCCATTTATTTAAGTCATCTTCAGTTTCTTTTTAGTAATGGCTTGTAGTTTTCTAATACAGTTCCTCTGCATCCTAGTTAATTTTATTCCCAAATATTTTATTTTTCAGTTGTTATTATAAATGGAATTTTTTTCTGATTTCCTCCTTGGATTGCACATCAGTATTTTATGTTATGTTATTGAATATTGGGTATTTATCTTGTATCCCACCACTTTGCTGAACTTGTCTACTATTTCCAGTACCTTTGTTGTGTATTTTGGGGGAATTTCTATATATAGGATCATATTATCAGTGAATAGTGCAAGTCTTTCTTCTTCCTTTCCTATTTGAGTACCTTTTATTTCCTTATCTAACCAAATTGCTCTAGCTAGAACTGCTTTCACAATATTTAACAACAGTGGTGACAGTGGTCATCTTTTTCTTGTTCCTGATCTCAGCATGAAAGCTTTCAGTCTTTAACCATTGAATACAATATGAGCTGTAGGTTTCTCATACATACCCTTTACCATATTGAAAAAGCTTCCATCTTCTCTTATTTTTTGAAATGTTTTTATCAAGAAAGTTTGTTTTATTTTGCCAAATGCCTTTTCTGCATCAATCAAGAGCATCATGTGATTTTTCTTCCTCAATTTATCAATGTGGTTTATTCTACTTACTGATTTTATTTTTTTGAAACACCCTTGCATACCTGGGATAAAAATACTCGAACCTGGTGTATAATTATTTTAATGTACTTTTGGATTCATTTTGTAAGTATTTTGTTGAGGACTTTTGCCCCTTTATTTATTAAGGATATTGGTCTGTAATTTCTTTTTTTCATAGTATCTTTATCTGGTTTTGGTGTTAGGGTGATTTTGGCTTAATTAAATGAATTTGTTAGCCTTCATTCCTGTTCAAATTTTGAAAGAGCTTGAACATGATTGGTATTAGGTCATCTTTGGATGATTGGTAGTATTCAAATGTGAAACAGTCTGATCTGGGAATTTTCATCTTTGGGAGGATTTGATGACTGTTTCATTCTCTTCACTTGGGATATATATGTTGAAGTCTTCAATTTCTTCTAATGTCAGTGTAGGTGGTTGGTGTGTTTCTAGAAATTTGTCCATCTCCTCTACATCATCTAGTTTGTTTGTTTTGTTTATTTTTTGACATACTGGTGTTCATAGTGTCCTCTTATGATGTCTCTTATTTCTGCAGGATCAGTGGTTATGTCTGTCTTCTCATTTCTGGTTTTTTTATTAGCATTTTTTATCATTTTTTCTTTGTCTAAGTGTCAATTTTCTTGATCTTCTCAAAGAGCAAACTTCTGGTTTTGTTGATCTCTCTATTTAATCTCAATTTCATGTATTTCTGCTCTGATCTTACTATTTCTTTCATTTGGCTTGGTTTATGATTAGTTTGAAGTTGTTTTTTATTACTTACAGGTGTGCAGCTAGATATTAAACCTTTAGCTTTTTCTTCTTTGTAAATGTAAGCATTGAGGGCTATAAATTACTCTCTCTGCACTCCCTTTGTAGTGCCGCATAGGATTTGATATGCTCTGTATTCATTTTCATTCATCTAGAGATATTTGCTGAAAAACAAAACAAAACAAAACAAAACAAAACAAAATAAAAGATATTTCCTGAATTCACACGTAATTTCTCTTTGACCCACTGATTATTTAAAAGTGTGTTGTTTAATCTTCAAATATTTATAAATTTCCTTTTCCATCCATTATTGATTTCCAAATTCATTCTGTTACGATCAGAGAAATTGTTTTCTCTAATTTCAATCTTTTAAAATTTATTTAGACTTTACTTCTGACACAACATATGGCCTAACTTAGAGAACTATCTTGGAAAGATTGTATATCCTGCTGCTTTGGAGTGCAATGCTCTACAGATGTCTGTTAGGTCTAGTTCTTTTATCATGTTATTCAAACTTTCTGTTTCTTTAATTATGCTCTGTCCAGATGTTCTATCCAATACTGAGAGTGGTGTACTGAAGTCTCCACTATTATTGTAGACACATCTCTTTCTCCCTCCAGCTTTGCCAGTGTGTGCCTCATGTATCTGGGGATGCTCAGGTTAGGTGCATAAATATTAATAAAGTTATTTCTTCTTGTTGAATTGCCCCTTTTATTAATATATGATGACCTTATCCAACCCTTATAACACTTGCACATTTAAAATCTATTTTGTCCGATATTAATATTTCTGCTCCAGCTCTTCTTTGGTTACTGTTTGCCTGGAATATCTTTTTCCAACCTTTGACTTTTAAACTGGTTCTGTCATTATATCTGAGATAAGTCTCTGGTAGAAAACACATATACCTGATTCATATTTTTAATCCATTCTATCTGTCTATGTCTTTTGATTGGGGAATTCAAACCATTAACATCCAATGTTATAACTGTAAAGGCATTACTTACTTCATCTATTTTGTCCTTTGTCTTTCTCTTGTCATATCGTACTATCTCTATTTTCACCCTTTAATTTACTCTTCTTAATAATTTTCATTTCTACACTCTTCTCCAGTCTCTGGTCCTTGTTTTTCTGTTCAGGCTGCTGCATTTCCTTTAGTATCTCTTTAATTCTGATTTTTTTTTTTTTTTGGTAACATATTCTATCAGTTTTTGTTTATTTGTGAAAAATTTTACCTCACTCCCATTTTCAAGATACAGCTTTGCTGGATACAGGATTCTTGGCTGGCAGTTTTACTTTCAGTACTTTCAATACATCATACCACTTTCTCTCTCCTCCATGGTTTCTGATGAGAAGTCGGCACTTAATCTCATCGAGGTTCCCTTGTATGTGATGCTTTGCTTTTCTCTTGCTGCTTTCAGAATCCTATCTTTACCTCTGATATTTGTCATTGTGAATAACAGGTGTCTTGGGGTAAGCCTATTTGGATTTATTGCATTTGTGGTGTGTTGTCCTTCTTGGATATTGGTATTTATGTCTTTCACAAGAGTTGGGAAATTTTCATTCACTATTCCCTCAAATATTATTTCTGACCCTTTTCCAATCTCTTCTCCTTCTGGGACACTGAAAATGCATATGCTTGTGCATTTTGCTTTGTCATTCAATTCCTTGTGACCCTGTTCCATTTTTTCCATTCACTTCTCTTTCTGTTTTCCTGTCTTTTCCAGTTGAGATGAATAGTTTTCAAAACCACTAATTCTTTCCTCAAGCATTTCAAGTCTGCCATTATGTGCCTCTAGTATATTTTAATTCCATCTAACATGTCTTTCATTCCCATAAGTTCTATGACTTTAGTTTCAAAGCTTTTAAATTGTTCATTATGGTCACCCAGTGTCTTCTTAATATCCTGTACCTCTTTAGTAATATTTTCTTTTAATTATTTTAATTGGTTTAGGAGAGTCGTGTGATTAGCAATTGATTGTTCTAAATTCTGTATCTTTTCAGGATATTGGTTTGTTCTTTTGGCTGGGCAAACTCCTCCTGCTTCTTAGTATTGTTTGTAATTTTTTGCTGATGTCTTGGCAAATGAGTATGTTGGTGAAATTTCTCTCATGGTTAATTTCTTTCTCTTGCCTATTATATATTTTTTACACAGTGCTTCTTTGATATTTATTTCAAATTATTTTGTTTTTAAAATTGCTCATATTAACTTATCAAAATCATACCAGGGACTCAGTAATAGGGTGCAGATTTTCTCCCAGGGGTTAGAGTACAGAGTAACAACAGCAGTTTTTGTCCATGTAATTTCCAGAATGGCCAGGAGATGGAGCTCATTGGTGCACCTTTCCATAGAGATACATCTTTCTCTGTTTTCCTGTGTTTGGCCTGGCCAGACCCGAGATTAAAAGTGGGCTCTACTGGTTGAATTCACTGAAGAAAGCCCCCCTGACTCACCCTTCTGGTTCCCTTGTCACAGCTGACAGGGAGGGAGCTGTCTGTTCCCCTCTCAGTCACTGCAGTGAGCCAGGGATTTTACCCCAAACTAATATATTGGGGTAGGAGGAGGGGAGTCCTTTTTGGCTGTTTCAGGGATTTGGCAACTCATGTTTCTTGGTTTAGGTTCATCATCTCTCTTTCCCTTGCCCTCGAGAATTGTTAAGCACTGTTCCTGTATGCTCATCCCCAAAGCAGGTCCCTCAGTTAGCGTTTGTTTTTTTCTCCATTGTTTTAGAGAGGATTGAGTCCTGCCATTCTAAGCCACTGACATCTTCCCACAATTCCTGTAAAATTTTAATAAGCCAAATTAAATTGGACAAACAATCGAAAAAGGAATATCAAAAGAAAAAATTACCAACAAGATCACCTAAAAATATCAACATCATTAGTCGTTAGAGAAATGCAAATCAAATGCACAAGAAGGTATCACTTCACAATTGCTAAAATGGCTTTAATAAAAAAGAATATCAAGCATCAATGAGAATATGGAGTAATTATGTTCTCATTCACAGATGAAGTAATGTAACATTACACAGTAAATTTAAAGACAGTTTTACATTAAATCAATATGTTAAACATAGAGTTACAATATTATCCAGCAATTCATTTCTGGGTGCATACCAAAAATGATAAGGACAGAAGTCCACCCATTGAAAGATATATGAATATTCAGATTAATTTTCATAATAAATAAAACTTGGAAAATACTTATATGTCTATTGACTTGTGAATGGTGAATACAATTCGAAATATCTATACAATGGAATATTATTTGGCAATAAAAAGAAATACCACAACATGTTGAACCTTGAAAACTTTACACTAAGGGAAAGAAATAAGAAACATTCAATTTTCTTGAAATATCCAGATTAGGCAAGGGATAGAAATTAGATTACTGGTGGTTAAAGACTGAGGTGGCATGCTTTCAGTTGGGTGAGGTGGGGAGTGACTGCTAACAGTCATGGAGTTTCCTTTTGGACTGAGGAGGTAGTTCTCAACTTAGATACTGATGATGCATGCAGAAATCTGTGGATAAATAAACATCGTCAAACAGTACATTTTAAATGGATGGATTCTATAGTATGGGAATGATATCTTAACAAATATGATAAGAAAAAGCAGAAGAAAAAATGGAAGGACATAGAAAACATACACAGAATAAAACAAGGAAGATAATTTGAAACTGCCACAATCCTCTTTTCTGCAAATAGCCAAATGTCCATGTTCTTTATAACACTTTCCTCAACTATTCCATTTGTTCTCACATAAACAGGCATCAGTTGTTGGGGAAAACTTCATTAGTAGAGCAATGCAAGCCCTCATAATGATCATAATTAAGGTGTCTTAATCTTTAATAGCACTTTCTGTGTAGGATTATTACAGCTTTCTTTTAAATTTTTCATACTGCAAAAGAATAATGGAGGTTCTACAGAGGCTCTCCCTAATATATACATACACTGGACTCCATTGCCTACCAATACTTCTATTTTCACTTGATTATTGGAATCAATCATTAAAAACAACATATGTTAAAACTTATTTTGGTTCAGAAGTATGGCAGTAAGACTGAGAAAATGGCAATCCTAATTTATATTTCAATTGCACTATGAATATTCTCTTTGTGGAAAATATAATATTCTCTTATACGTAGGAAATGTCTATTAAAGCAGCATAAAAGTTTAAAATTTGAGAGACAAAAGCTACATTTCTGAATTTGCCAAATTGAAAGCATAATCAATTACCTGCATAAACTTGAATTAATGTAACTAAACACCATGGCTAGATGAAAAATAAAGTCACATACATTGACTTTTCATTGATTAGAATGGACTACAAACATTGGAAAATACATAAAATAGAACAAAATAAAACTTAAAGATATAGAACATAACTGAAGATATTGAGGAAATATTAAGACAAAAAAGTCTAAAAATTTTTGAGGAAAACAATAATTGCTTTTAAAAATCAACAATTTTACATTTATAAAATCATCAGATTCTTATATACTTCAACTTAACATCAATCTCATTTTACCTTTATTAGGGAAAAAAGATAAATCCGATACATGAACTCATGATATTCCATAGGGAACACCATGTTTTTCAACTAAAAATTAACCCAATACTTATAGAATAACAAAAATAAATTGAGATAGTTGAGGACAAGATGGCATCAGTTTAAGTGGGTGCTCACCATGTCTCTCATAAAAGACAGCTGAGTGGGGACAATATCTTGCCCACATGAGCAGTTCTGGGACAGTTTGGGAGCTTTGGGGGCATCAATCTGGAGGGAGCTGGTCAGGGAGGTAAATTGCTCAAGATAAAACCAGAACATAGTAAACAACTGGGAAATAGAAAAAAAAGAACAAAGTGTCAAAGAGAAAACTTAACACACACACAAAACCAACAGCTAAATAAAACTCTAGAGTAGAGAGAGAAGATAGTCAACTGAATAAACCTATCAAGATAAAAAGAGGACCAGAGGGCAAATGTCTACAAGAAATCCACCTTAGACCCAGGGATTCAAGGAGACTGAAAGTGAATGGCTGGAAAATAATTTTACAAGAAAACAATAACCAAAAAAGGGTAGGAGTAGCTATACTAATATCAGACAAAATAGACTTTAAAGGCAAAACTATTGTAAGAGAAAAAGATGGACAGCAGATTAGGCACAATGATATGGAAGTTAAGCAACACACTCTTAGACAAACAGTGGGTCAAGGAGGAAATCTCAAAAGAAATTAGTAACTACCTTGAAATGAATGAAAATGACAACACAGCATATCAAAACCTATGGGATGCAGCAAAAGCTCTACTGAGAGGGAAATACATAGCCATAAATGCATATATATGTAAAGAAGAAAGAGCTAAAATTGAATACCTAAATGCACAACTGAAGGATTGAAAAAACAAGAACAAACTAAACACAAAGGAAGTTGAAGGAAGGAAATAAAGATTAGAGCAGAAATAAATGAAATAGAAAATAAGAATGCACTAGATAAAATAAAATCAAAAGCTAGTTCTTCAAGAAGATAAATAATATTGACAAACACTTAGCCAGACTTACAAAGAAAAAAAGAAAGCAGATGAAAATGTGCAAAATAAGAAATGAGGAAGGGGATATCACCACTGACCTGACAGAAATAAAGTGTATCATAAAAGGATACTTTGAAAGATTACATGCCAAACAGAATGATAATTTAGAGGAAGTGGACAAATTCCTAGAACCTCACAAGCATCCCACATTGATGAAAGAAGAAACTGATGAAGTCAACAGTCCAATTACAGGTAAAGAGAGAGATTCACTCATCAAAAACCTTCCAACCAAGAAGAGCCCAGGACCAGACAGCTTCACAGGTGAATTCTACCAAACATTCCAGAAAGAATGAACACCAATCCTGCTTTTGCTCTTCCAAAATATAGAAGTAGAAGGAAATTTGCCTAATTATTCTATGATGTCAACATTTCCTTAATATCAAAGCCAAACAAAGATACCTCAAGAAAGGAAAATTACAGACAAATCTCTCTAATGAATCTAGATGCTAAAATTCTCAACCAAATCTTGATAATCACATTCAACAACATATCAAATGAATTATACACTATGAACAAGTGGGTTTCCTCCCAGATATGCAAGGATGGTTCAACATTGGAAAAAAAAAAAATCAATGTAATACACCATATAAACATATTGAAAGAAAAAAATCACATGATTATCTCTATAGACAATCATGACAAAATACAGCATTCTTTACTGATAAAAACACTGCAAAAAATAAGAATAGAATGAAACTTTCTGAACATGATAAAGGTTATATATGAAAAGCCAACTGCTAGCATCGTCTTCAATGGTGAAATCCTAAAGCTTTCCCTCTAAGACTGGGAACAAGACAGGGGTGCCCACTAAACCACTCCTATTTAACATTGTTTGAGAAGTACTTGCTCAAGCACTGAAGTGCAAAAAAGATATAAGGAAGACGTAAAAATCACACTATTTGCAGATAACATGATCCTATACATAGAAAACCCAGAGAAATCTACAACAAAGCTTCTAGAACTTACAAATAAGTTCAGTATAGTCACAGGCTATAAAAACTGTGATTAAAAAATCAGTAGCATTTCTGTACACCAATAATGAGCAATCTGAGGAGGAAATCAAGAAAAAAAATCCCATTTACAATAGTAACTAAAAGAATCGAATACCTAGGTATAAATTTAACTAAAGATGTAAAGGACTTATATACAGAAAACTACATAACACTGTTAAGGAAATAAGAGAAGACTTAAATAAATGAAAGAATATTCTCTGCTCATGCATAGGAAGACTAAACATCATTAAGATGTCTATCCTACCCAAACTAATCTACAGATTTAATGCAGGTCCAATAAAAATCAACAGAGCTTTTTTTAATGAATTGAAAAACTAACTACAAAATTTATTTGATAAGGTAAGAGGCCCTGAATCACCAAGGACATACTGAAAAAGAACAATAAAATTGAAGCTATCACACTTTATGGCTTGAAAACATACTACAATTCTACAGGGTTCAAAATTGCATGGTATTGGCACAAGGATAGACGTACGGACCAATGGAACCGAATTGAGAGTTTTGATAGAGATCATCACATATACAGCGTTCTGATACTCAATAAGACCACCAAGCCCAATCAGTTGGGAGAGAATGGCCTCTTCAATAAATGGTGCTTGGAGAACTGGATATGCATATCCAAAAGAATGAGAGAGAAACAGCATCTCACACCTTATACAAAAGTCAACTCAAGATGGATCAAAGAACTAAATATAAGAACCAAGTCCATAAAGACCTTGGAAGATAATGTAGGGAAGCATCTACAGGACCTTGTAAAAGGAAAGAAACCATTTCCTTGTAAAAGGAAATGGCTTCATGAACTTCCCACCCAAAGCATAAGCCACAAAAGAAAAAATAGATAAAGGGATGTCCTCAAAATTAAAAAAAACTTTTGCACCTTTTTGACCTTCTCAAGAAAATAAGAAGGCAGCCTACCCAATGGGAGAAAATATTTGGCAACCATATATCTGAAGGGAGCCTATTATCCAAAATATATAAAGAACTCTTACTCCTTGAAAATAAAGAGACAAGCAACCCATTTTAAAAATGGGCAAGCAACCTGAAAAGACCCTTCTCCAAGGAAGAGATAGAAATGACTAAAAAGCACATGAAAAGATGTTCAACATCACTAGCTATTAAGGAAACGTGAATCAAAACGACAATGAGATACCATCTTACAACCATTAGAATGGGGGCTATTGAAAAAACAGTGGACTATAAATGTTGGAGAGGATGTGGAGCAATGGGAACACTCATCTACTGCTGGTGGGAATACAGAGTGTTCCAGCCATCATAGAGGACAGTTTGGTGGTTCTTCAGAAAACTAACTATAGATCTTCCATATTATTCAGCAATTCCACTGCTGGATATATACCCAGAATAATTGAAAGCAAAGACACAAAGAAATATATGCACACCACTGTTCATAGAGGCAATATTCACTATTGCCAAAAGTTTTAATCAACCCAGGGGCCCATCAGCAGATGAATGGATAAACAAAATGTGGTACATACATAAAGTGGAATATTACTCAGCTGTAAGAAGGAATAAAGTGCCAACACACGGGATAACAAGGATGTATCTTGAGGATCTTATGTTGAGTGAAGCAAGCCAGGCATTGAAGGATGAACAGTATATGACATGACTGATATGAACTAAGGAAATTGAGCAGACCCAGAGAACTATTGTTTGGAAGAGATGCTTACAAAAAACAGAAAGGGAGAAGTTTGTGAGCTAAGGCCCATATGGACGTAATCTATGGTAAGGTGAAAGAGTGTAGTTGCCCATTGAAGGGATATGACTGAAGGGTAGTGATATTATTGGGTTGGGTGGTGCAGGGTTGACAGGTGGGTAAATTGGAAATGGTGGGTTAGAAGGTCCAGGGTACTGGGGGGAGGGTTGGTAGAGGGATCAGGTGAATACTGGGGAATGTGGATATGTGGTTGAAAGTACAAATTTGGGAATGCTCTTATGGTAATAGGACAAGGAAGGGTTACTGGTTTAGGGTGCTGGATGGGGGGACATTTGGAACAGGGCGCATCTGGAGCAGGCTTATAGGGAGTGTGTGTGGGATCATTCTGTCATAATGTGTTGTATCAATGGGTGAAGACCCACATAATGAATGGGAAGGAGTTGGACTCCCCATCTTCGGGAGGACCGATTTGTTCAGAATAGACAAGCTTACAAAAAAAGCGGGAGTCTCTTGAGAGCACGGGCAGCTCCTAAAATGGGAGACAAACCAGTATGTCAAGACCTCAGTCTTGCTGGATGTAACTATGAATGTTGTCATCCAACGAGTGAAGCTAGGGGGTCACCATGGGCCCCGGGGTAGAGGGGGAAGGAGGAATAGAATAGATCAAATAGTGGGTAGTTAATGGGCAATAGAAATGTTCTCCATGATCTTACAGTAATGGACACGGGACATGGTAAATATCAAAATTTATAAAGGTGTACGGTCTAAAATGTAAACCATGGTATTAAACCATTGACCATGTTTAGTAGCTATGTCTCATTATTTGTATATCAGTTATAACAAAGGTACCATCAAAAT